>JAFMOC010000287.1:415000-447500 GCA_019802505.1 Corydoras sp. C115
TCTCTGTGTCACTCTCTGTCTCTCTGTGTCTCTCTGTGTCTCTGTGTCTCTCTGTGTCTCTCTCTGTCTCTCTGTATCTCTCTGTGTGTCTCTGTGTCTCTCTCTCTCTCTCTGTGTCTCTCTGTGTCTCTGTGTCTCTCTGTGTCTCTCTCTGTGTCTCTGTGTTTCTCTCTGTGTGTCTCTGTGTCTCTCTGTATCTCTCTGTGTGTCTCTGTCTCTCTCTGTGTGTGTGTCTCTGTGTCTCTCTGTGTCTCTGTGTTTCTCTCTGTGTGTCTCTGTTTCTCTGTGTGTGTGTGTCTGTGTGTCTCTGTGTGTCTCTGTGTCTCTCTGTGTCTCTCTCTGTGTCTCTGTGTGTCTCTGTGTCTCTGTGTCTCTCTGTGTCTCTCTCTGTGTGTCTCTGTGTGTCTGTGTGTCTCTGTGTGTCTCTGTGTCTCTCTCTGATGAGTGTGTCCGTGTCCTCCAGGCGGTGGTGTACGAGCATTCGGGGCAGCATGTGGAGGTCGAGCTGTTTGATGAAGATCCAGATAAAGACGACTTCTTGGGAAGGTGATGCAAACGTCTCGCTCTGAGGATGAATGGAGTAATTAATTACGAATTAAACCCGCGTTTGCATTTGCTAATGAGTCGTTAAGATGCTTAACGACTTCGGGCTGGAGGGGCGCTGAGTAACGGAGCGCCGAGTCTGGGCAGGTTCTGTAGGTTCTCTGTGTGTTGGGATTTTCATCACGCTCCTGCGGCGGGATTAATTAGTTTAGATCGTTATCATCCGGCGTCTCTGAATCTCTGCACACGCCGTGCGTTCCGCTGACCGGACGTTAATTACAGCGCGAGGTTCGAACACGTTAACGAACAGAGGCCGCCATGGAGACGCAGGGGTGCAAACAGAGCCGAGGACGGAGAACCGTCCAGAACAGTCAGACCTGTAACAGACGTTCTAACAAAACCCCAAATCTGTCCCACAGCTTACTGATCGACCTGAGCCGGGTTCACGAGGAGCAGAGGGTGGATCAGGTAAATCAGCAGATCCCCCCCATACCTTAACCACATAGTGCATTATAATATAACATTATGTGTGTGTGCGTGTGTGTATGTGTGTGTGTGTGTGTGTGTGTGTGTGTGTGTGTATGTGTGTGTATGTGTATGTGTGTGTGTGTGTGTGTGTGTGTGTGTGTGTGTGTGTGTACAGTGGTTCGACCTTGAGGAAGTCTCCAGTGGAAAGCTGCATTTGAGGCTCGAATGGCTTTTACTCCAAACAGACGCAGAGCAGCTTCAGCAGGTACACACACACACACACACACACACACACACACACACACACACACACACACACACACACTGCTGTTTTAATACACTGTGACTAATGTAATAATAAATCACGAGGTTGTAGAGGAACACTAACGTAATGCTTCCTGAACGTTCAGCTGATTAATGTAAATGTAAAATATAATATATTTTTTCTTGCAGGCTTTATGGAGCATCAGAACTAATGACAGTTTATCTTCAGCTCTGCTGGTGGTGTACCTCGATTCAGCACGGAACCTCCCGGTACACACACACACACACACACACACACACACACACACACACGAGATTGTGTGCAAAATATGCTGTGTTGCTGTGTAACAGATATTTTCTATGAAAAGTCTGAAGGTGGCGGCACGGTGACTTAGTGGTTTAGCACGTTCTCCTCTCAGCGTTAGGGATTCCCGGTTCGAATCCCCATCTGGGTGGAGTTTCCATGTTCTCCCCGTATCTGCGTGGGTTTCCTCCGGGTTCTCCGGTTCTCCGGGTTCTCCGGTCCAAAAACATGGATCAAGTCAATTGAATTCTCCAAATTGCCCCATATAGAGTGTGTCTGTGTGAGTGAGTGTGTGCCCAGCGATGGATTGGCGCCCTGTCCTGGGTGTATCTGCCCAGCGCCCGAGACGTTCTCCCCTGGATGGGCATGGGGAACCCCCCGCGAGCCTAATAGAGGATAAAGCGGGAGATAATGAATGAATGAAAAGTCTGAAGGTTATTGAGTTATGAGGTTTGAGGTATGGGTTTAAAGGATTGATGATTGAGGTATAAGGTTTGAGGATTGAGGTTTGAGGTATAAGGATAGATGTATGAGGTGTGTGGTTTGAGGTTTGAGGATTGAGGTTTGAGGTTTGAGGTTTGAGGTATAAGGTTTGAGGATTGAGGATTGAGGATTGAGGTTTGAGGTTTGAGGATTGAGGTTTGAGGATTGAGGTTTGAGGTTTGAGGATTGAGGTTTGAGGTTTGAGGTTTGAGGATTGAGGTTTGAGGTATAAGGATAGATGTATGAGGTGTGTGGTTTGAGGTTTGAGGATTGAGGTTTGAGGTTTGAGGTTTGAGGATTGAGGTTTGAGGTTTGAGGTTTGAGGATTGAGGATTGAGGATTGAGGTTTGAGGTTTGAGGTATAAGGTTTGAGGTTTGAGGATTGAGGTTTGAGGATTGAGGTTTGAGATTTGAGGTATAAGGTTTGAGGATTGAGGTTTGAGGATTGAGGTTTGAGGTATAAGGTTTGAGGATTGAGGTTTGAGGTTTGAGGTTTGAGGTATAAGGTTTGAGGATTGAGGTTTGAGGTTTGAGGATTGAGGTATGAAGCAGCTGAGGTAAGTCAGATGTCCGTGCTCCCACAGTGAGTATAATAACGAGGTTTTTCCTCTGAAGCGAGTGTTCGAGGGTCGCTTCGGCTGCGGTCACCACCGAGAGCGCAGAGCCTCAGGACTCGTCTTCTCTGATGAATCGCCGACTCTCTGTGACTCCTCATTCGTGAGTCGCGAAGCTTCACCGCGTCTAACGCTCTGACATCACTTACCAAAATTAACATGTGGTGACGCTACGGACGAGGTGGGCGGGGCGGGGTGGGTGGAGGGCTGGTCAATACAAAAGGCAGGACTATTAATACTGTGGGTCACAGTAACACACCACCCTGCTGACCACCGGGACCTCCTCCACCCACACATACTGAACCGTAGCGGCGCTGCAACAAAACTACAACCAACTACTGAATTAACCCATATTATGGGATGTATTTCTCCTGTAATCATGAGATGATGTAATAATCCAGCAATACGGTACGAGAGGGCGTGGCTTTATTCTGAATAAACCCCATAACGAGGTGTGTAGTGGAGAACAGCTCCACCTCTCTACGTGATTTATTTACAATA
Source organism: Corydoras sp. C115 (assembly GCA_019802505.1). Classification (NCBI taxonomy): domain Eukaryota; kingdom Metazoa; phylum Chordata; class Actinopteri; order Siluriformes; family Callichthyidae; genus Corydoras; species Corydoras sp. C115. The sequence continues at coordinate 418,178 of JAFMOC010000287.1, forward strand.
ATATACAACCTCGTTTAATAAAACACTTACACACTACAATTAAAAACAAGCCTTGATTTAGAAGTGCGTTTAATTAAAGCTAAATCGTTAATAATCTGATCTTCAGTGACGTATTCTAGTCCTGAACGCCGATCGCTGGTTTCGCAAACAAACACTGCCATCCAGTGGCCAAATCACAGAACACAGTTAATAAAAAACATCAGGAAACCTAATGTGTTGTACGTAAAGCACTGATACGAATGTGAAGCGCTCAGAGGGGGGCGTTATTAAAAACGCTGTGTGCTTTCAGCTTTATAGAAATAGTTTGGGGAAGGCCCTTTTCTCTTCTAGCGAAAAATACAAGGTCCTCAAAGACATGAGCTCAACACCTTGCAGATGAACTAGACCTGAGATTGGCACTCGCTGTAGAACCGAGTGAGCGGTGATGATAGTGATGATGTCCACATGTCTTTGGCCGTCCCCCCTGTGGGAACCCCGGTGTGGTAACCCTGCGCCGTTCTCTCCTGAAGCGCGAGCCGCTCGAGCCTCGTCCCGACGTCCCCAAACTCTCGTACCGGGCCCTGCTGAAGGTACGCCCATCCTCCTGATCCCATCTGCACTCGGCGTCATGTCTCCCGTCTGCCTCGTGCTCGGGGGCTGGGTATCGGGAACCATGGGGAACCATCGGGAACCCGCTTACGGGTCTCCACCACGTACAGAATACAGTTCCCTGAGTGCAGTGAAATGATACCCAGCCCTCCTCATGTCTCATCTCCATCATTCAGGAGAACGTGGTGCATCAGACACAGGGACGGGGCGTGGCTGGTGGGTGGGCGGAGTCTGCCGAATCCCCTGTTCGGCATGAGGCATGTTCCCGTGGCATGATCAGACATGCCTGCTCTGCTCCTCTCTCTCTCTGTGTGTGTGTGTGTGTGTGTGTGTGTGTGTTGGGGGGGGGGGGTGGCATGCTGGACTGCACCCATGTGTGTGTGTGAGGTGGATGTACAGCATGTCCCATCAACCACGGTCTCCTACAGCATTCACACTGCGGATGAGGTTCTAAAGTGGAACTCGTAAAATTAACATCAACGTTTGGCTCGTTATGAGACACCCTCGTCCAAAACTACCTACCAAGCGAGCACAGGGTCGGCCACGGCGCCCCCTGGAGCAGTGAGGGTTAAGGGCCGTGCTCAAGGACCCACATGGGTGGAGCTGGGATTTGAACCCACGTCCTTCAGATTGGTAACCCAACACCCGAACCCCTGAGTTGCCACGCCCACTCGTGTGGGTGTCCCAATACTTGTGGCTACACTGGAATTTAGATCTTCGTCTGAACCAATCGCCTCACACTGACCTCACAAATGGTTCCTCTTTGCAGAAAAAAGTACCAGCAGTCCCAATAATCTAAGAGTTCATGGTTCCTACAGGGCAACCATACTGAAACACAGGGTACCTTCATTTTTTCCCCCAACAGTTCCAAGAACTAGGGGACAGTTCCTGCTGTCTTGGCGTCTGTGTGTCCGTCCTGCAATGGACTGCGACCTGTCCCGGGTGTTTACAGGAGCCGAGCTTTAGTTCCCAAAGCACGGGTTCCTAAAGAACTATCTTGATTGTGTAGGGACAATCAGTGGAGGACAGATTGTGGGCGGGGCTAATATGGTTTGTAATAACAAAGCGTCCCGTTGCTTTCGGTAACACGTCTCTCGCCCCGCAGTCCGGACGGAAGGGGAACAGCGACCCGAACCCGTACGCCCAGCTGACGGTCGGGAGGCGGAGCTACGAGAGTAAGGTGAGTAGGTGGAGGCGCTGAGCCGAGTCGGGCGGTCGCCGGGACGTTACCGGGTCTTTAGGGGGCGCTGTCCTGTGTGTTGCAGATGCGTTATAAGACGTGCGAGCCGCTGTGGGAGGAGGCCTTCTGCTTTCTGGTTCACGACCCTCACGCTCAGGACCTGCAGGTGGAGGTGAAGGACAACAAGCACAAGTGCATGCTGGGTAGCGTCCGGGTGGCGCTGGCGCGTCTGCTGACGGACGATGACATGACGTTGGTGCAGCAGTTCCCGCTGAAGAACTCCGGTCCCAACAGCACCCTCAAACTCAAGATGGTGCTCAGGGTGAGTGTGTGTCAGTGTGGTTGGCGCCGCCAGGAGAACATACCAATTTAAGGTTTGTAGGATTATCATGAACTGATACCAACTGCCACCCCAACAGTTTACTCATTACTCATCCCACCTTCAGATCGTTGAGGATGAGGGTGGGTTCGAGGTTGAGGTTCTGCGTGGGTCAGTCAGGTTCTCCATCACCAAACCCAACGTTGTCCACAGGGTTCTCAGTTCTCACGTTTTGGAACTTCTCTGAAGTCAGACACCGATATTGGATGAGAGAACATGGCTCACCATCTCCAAAGCTGTAGACGGGGTTGAGGTTGAGGGTGGGTTCGAGGTCGAGGTTCTGCGTGGGTCAGTCAGGTTCTCCATCACCAAACCCAACCTTGTGCACAGTCATGCTGAGACGACACCGGGCCTTCCCCAAACTGTTTCCACAAAGCTGAGAGCATGCAGTTCCCCAAATCACATGACGGATTGATTTTCAGACCGGTGACAATGTGACCTCGGTGTTTGGCATGTTCTCCTCTCAGCGCTGGGGATCCAGGTTTGAATCCCAGTTTGGTTTGGTGTCCGCGTGGGTTTCCTCCAGGTTCTCCGGTTTCCCCCAACAGTACAAAAACATGGATTCGAGCTCAATTGAATGCTCTAAATTGCCCCATATAGAGTGTGTGAGTGTGTGATTGTCCCCACGATAGATTGGCGTCCTGTCCTGGGGAAACGTTCTCCTCTGGATGGACATGGGGAACCCCCTGCGACTCTAGCAGATGAACAAGTGAACTGATAATCAGAGCGTCCAGATACTTGTGTCCTGGTGCTTTAGATGCTGGTTCTGTAAGTTCTCCGCAGATTGATGGTTCCATAAAAACGGCGGCGGAAGCGGAACCACCAGGGGCGAGATCAGACGCTCGGATGTCTGAGTGGACGCGAGCGCTGAGAGCGTGATGATTCTTCAGAATGAACCCCGCTGGACCTCATGAGCAGAATTACTGCAGAACCGAGCTGCACCGCCGCCGCGGGAAAGAACCCAGCCGTGCAATAAAGAACCGAGAATGAGGACAGAGGACGGACCTCATTTCATACAGAAGATCCCTGAAGGGACATCATCCCGTCCCCGCAGAAGAGGGGGTCGTGCTCTGATGCACTGTGAGGAGAACCCAAGATGTTTGAGGGATCCATCAGACCCCCGTCAGGGTGGAGCTCCTCTAATAACCCCCTCCGTCTGCCGGGGCTCGGTGGATGAGTGGGCTGGTTCTGTTGACCACCGATGGTTTTTTTGTGTCTTCACAGATTCTTCACCTGGAACATGGCCCCGCCCCTGCCCAGCCCTCATTGGTCCAGATCCGGCGCGCCAGTCAAAGTGTGGCTACCCCACAAACGCCCGCTAGTGACATCACACAGTCCACCCCCACCACACAGCCGCAGCCCACTCCCAGCAGCCCACCCGCCCCCTCTGAGGTGACCTGGCGAGGTAAGCGAGGATCACAAGGCTCGCCGGTGAGCCTGGCTGAGCCGCCAACGTGCAGGGACTCGCCACCAAGTGACTCGCTCCAAAAGGAATCAACACCGAGAGACTCGACTCGGAGAGCCTCCACCCAACGGGAGTCCCCGCGCAGGGACTCCACGCCCAGAGACTCCACCCACAGAGACTCCATGCAGAGCCTGGCGTCGGACGCCTCGCTGCCCTCTGCTGCCCTGGAGCTGCAGCATCGGCTGGCACAGCTGCAGAAGTATGCGCACCACACCAACACTGTGCAAGATGCTCCACCTTCACCGAGGTGACTGCTGATGTGTTGGTGTGTGTGTGTGTGTGTGTGTGTGTGTGTGTGTGTGTGTGTGTGTGTGTGTTAGTGGTGGTGCACCGTATCCTCTGGGGGAAGTTCAGCTCACCATCAGACACAGCGCTCAGAGAAATAAACTCATCGTGGTGGTGCACGCCTGCCGGTGAGAGCGCACACACACACACACACACACACACACACACACACACTCACACACACTCTCAGTTGCTTCTGGTTTCTGATTTTAAAGTATTTATCTGGACTCTTTATTGCACATTAACTTCAGCTCACACGTCACCAGAGGCTCTGCTCTCAATTACACCACAAAACAGCCCCCCCCCCCCCCCCCCCGCTCCCTGTGCCTCTCCTCTGTCCTATCCCAGTCTCGTCCTCGTCGTCCGTCCTCGTCCTCCGTCCTCGTCCTCCGTCCTGATATTCAGAGGACTGATGGATTGTCTGTGCTGTTGTTTGTGATTGGTTGATGTCAGGGATCTGATCTCTCTGGGGAGAGACGCCTCGGACCCGTACGTCCGTCTGTACCTGCTTCCAGATAAGAGCCGGAGTGGACGGCGGAAAACCAACACCATGAGGAAAAACCTGAACCCGCTTTATGATCAGTCGTATGTAACACACACTGTAACACACTAACACACACAGTAACACACACAGTAACACACACAGTAACACACTGTAACACACACTAACACAAAATAACAAATACTGTAACACACTTTATCTCACAGTAACACACACAGTAACACACACAGTAACACACACTGTAAAACACACTGTAACACACACTGTAACACACACTGTAACACACACTGTAACACAGTGTAACACACTGTAACACACACTGTAACACACTGTAACACACAAAGTAACAAATACTGTAACACATTTTATCTCACTGTAAGACATACAGTAACACACATTGTAATACACACTGTAACACACTGTAACACACTGTAACACATACTGTGTTAACACTCAGTTATTCAGTAAACATGTGTGTGTGTGTGTGTAGATTTGAGTTCTGTGTGTCGGTGGTGGAGCTACACAGAAGAACCCTGGATGTAGCTGTTAAAAATGGAGGGGGGCTATTGTCCAAATATAAGGGACTGCTGGGCAAGGTATAACACACACACACACACACACACACACACACACACACGGCTCTGCTCCAGTTTTCTCATTGCCTCGTTTCTCTTGGGTGTCACAGGTTCTAGTGGATCTGAAAAGTGAAGACATCTCTAATGGATGGACTCAGTGGTACGGAACCTTCCTCTCAGACTCACGTCGTGTTTAAGACGGCGTATGTTCCGGGTTTGGGTTTTCTTTAGACGCAGGACTGATGGTTTTGGGAGGTGGGAGGAGAACCAATAAGGAGGTCCTGCGTACCTGATGAGCTGATGTCTCACACCACGGTTCTCTGTGTCTGTCTCAGGTACAGTCTGAGCGCCTGTGGATCCTGACTGAGGAGAACCGTGAGCTTCGCTGACCCCAGGCTGCCGGGATGGTCCACTACACTGCTTTTACCTCAAAAACACCCTGTCAAGCAAAAAGTTTGTGGACGCGTGTCCATCCTCTTCCGGAACGTCCTTCGTCATTTACACCTGAATCAGATTTCATTCTTTAGAAGAGGTGTCCACATACTTTTGGTCGTATCCTGAAATGTAAACTGGCTCCGGTGAACATCCAGAGGTCGTGCTTTGAGTCTCCGTTGCCGTGGTGAGGTGCGTCCACCCTGACCCTCTGAGATTCGGGGTGTGCTGCTCTGTTGATTGTGTTTAGACTTTTCTCACCAAAGAGGAAACGATGGCGAATGCAACGTTAAAGTCTGTATATATAATTTATTCAGGACGATGACAACCTGCTGTGATCTTCATTGCTTTTAAAAGAACAATGCAATGTATAAAAGATAATAAAATACTTTGTGTAAAGTTCTGTGTGACGTCATTTATGTAATTTAGTTTATTATACAATTACATTACTATACAATACATAAGTGTGCTTATTCATATTCATTCATTATCTTCCGCTTTATCCTCTATTGGGGTTGCGGGGGGGGGGGGGGGGGGGTCCCCATGCCCATCCAGGGGAGAATACACCTGGCGCTGGGCAGATACACCCAAGACAGGGCACCAATCTATCGCTGGACACACACACACACACACAAACACACTCTATATGGGGCAATTTGGAGAATTCAATTGACTTGATTCATGTTTTTGGACTGTGGGAGGAAACCGGAGAACCCGGAGGAAACCCACGCGGACACGGGGAGAACATGGAAACTCCACCCAGATGGGGATTCGAACCGGGAATCCCTAGTGCTGAGAGGAGAACATACTAAACCACTAAGCCACCGTGCTGCCCCATCTTATTCATATACTTCAGAATAAAGAACTAAAGAGAAGAATTCAGTTCTATAATTCCAGCGCTGGGGGTTTTAGTTTCGAATCCCGTGTCCGCATGGGTTTCCTCCGGGTATTCCGGTTTCTTCCCACAGGCCAAAAAAAATTATTTAAGGTAAATAGAATGCTCTAAATTGCCCCATAAATTGTGCATTTCTGTGTGTGTGCCCAGCGATAGATCGGCGCCCTGTCCTGGGTGTGTTTGCGCAGTGGCCGGAACGTTCTCTGGCTGGGCACGAAGGAACCCCTCTTCAACCAAAGAAGAGGAAGTGAAAGATAATTAATTAATGGATTCCAGACTGTGGTCAACCTGTTTCTTTACAAATGTAACGTAGATTAGTGTTTGATGTCATTGTTCTCCGTAATTTAACTTCAACTAATGTGGGATAAAGACAATAGCGCCATCTAGTGGTTATAAAACGACATCTAATCTAGAAAGCCTCAGCGTGTCAGACAGGATAAATGTTAATAACACATTAGAACATAAAAGAAGACGTTTACATTCGACTTTAAAGTCAAATTGAGCGTTTAATGTGGAAAAAACAAGGAAACCACAACTGTTACGTCACTCATACGGTTAAAATTGTGTATACGGTTCTGTAGCTCGCACTTGGGGTTGATATTAAATTGTCATATCAGAAAATGATCGATTACTTTTGATTATTAATCGCTTTGTTTGCGTTAAAACGACGCTAAACGGTACACACGCCAATCAGCTGTAATTACGCCGCCGTCCAGCAGAGGCGCTGGATAGGTCTTGTGTGATGACGCTGTGCGTGGTTACGTCATCGCGTAGTTTGACATTTGGGCGGGAACGAGCGGCGGCGGTTCAAATCGCCTCAGGATTAAAAGCATCAGAAAGGTTTTTAATTTCATTTGATTTAATTTAAATTAATTTAATTCTGAAGTTTTAAAGGTGATGATCGGATGTTTAACGCGCAGTTAATTTAGACTTTCTGTCCGGTTGATGGTGCTCCAACATCAGAAGCGGTTTGTTTATATCCCGCGGGACGGCACTGTGTTCCGTACACGGCCTTTTCTTTATTTACAATAATATTTTCTCTTTTTTAAATTTTCTTTATGAAAGATGAATATGTTCCTGTGTTTAACGGCTGTTTGGATTTACTCTGAGGTTAAAAGATGTTATTTAGTAATAACTTACTAAAGTCCTGATCTTCATGACTTCACTTATTAAAAGTCAGTAAGATTATTAGTTTAATTACTAATTTTATATTATAATGATACAATTAAAACAATATGTTCAATTTATATTAATGTTTGTCATTTAATATTTTTTGGATGTTTACTGCACTTCACTGCCTGTGTATGTCTCTCTCTCTGTCTCTCTCTCTCTTTGTGTGTGTCTCTCTCTCCCTGCCTGTCTCTCTCTCTCTCCCTGCCTGTCTCTCTCTCTCTCTCTCTCTCCCTGCCTGTCTCTGTCTCTCTCTGTCTGCCTGTCTCTCTCTGTCTCTCTCTCACTCTGTCTCTCTCTCACTCTGTCTCTCTCTCTTGCTCTCTGTCTCTCTCTCTCCCTGCCTGTCTCTCTCTCTCTCTGTCTGCCTGTCTCTCTCTCTCTCTGTCTGCCTGTCTCTGTCTGTCTCTCACTCTGTCTGTCTCTCTGTCTGTCTGTCTCTCTTGCTCTCTCTTGCTCTCTGTCTCTGTCTCTCTCTCTCCCTGCCTGTCTCTCTCTCCCTGCCTGTCTCTGTCTGTCTGTCCCTGCCTGTCTCTCTCTCTCTCTCACTCTGTCTCTCTCGCTCCCTGTCTCCCTGTCTCTCTCTCTCTGTCTGTCTCTCTCTGTCTGTCTCTCTCGCTCCCTGTCTCTCTCTCAGTTGGAGACATGTCTAAGAGGAAGAGCTTCCTGGACTCGGTGCACTCAGACAAAGTGCATGACTTCTTAAACTTTATTAAACTCCATGTACGTGATCTCTCTCTGTTTATATATTGATTATTGATTGATTATATATCGATTGGAGACGTGCAGTATCAATAACCCGAGGCCTCGGTGGTCTCTGCGTTCGATCAGAGAGACGCGGCGGAGCCCCTGGACCTGGCCGAGGTGGTGCAGGAGCTGCCCGGGAGCCAGAGGCTGGAGCTGTGGAGGAACCTGGCGGCGTTGCTCAGACACGTCCTGGACTCGTACCCGTCCGAGCGCTGGATCTGCGAGAGCGAGGAGGACGGGATGGAGGTGGAGCCGTCCGCTGAACTGGTACGATTCAGATTAACAGAGAGAGAGAGAGGGCGGCGTCCTGGTTCCACGCTCTGTTTACCGTCCCGCCGTGTGTTTGCAGAAACACAGCATGGCGGTGCTGGACGGCGTCGCCGCCGTGTGTACGGTGTGTGTGGGCGTGATCCAGGACGGGGACCGATACACCGACCTGCTGGACTGCGCCCGCATGCTTAACGGTGAAAACCCCGCGTCATCCCGGAGTGATGTTCCATCCATCCATTATCTTCAGCTTTATCCTCTATTAGGGTCGCGGTGGGGTTCCCCATGTCCATCCAGGGGAGAACGTCTCGGGCGCTGGGCAGATACACCCAGGACAGGGGGGCAATCTATCGCTGGGCACACACACACGGACACACTCTATATAGGGCAATTTGGAGAACTCAATTGACCTTGATCCATATTTTTTGGACTGTGGGAGGAAACCGGAGAACCCGGAGGAAACCCACGCGGACACGGGGAGGACATGCAAACTCCACCCAGATGGGGATTCGAACCGGGAATCCCTAGTGCTGAGAGGAGAACATGCTAAACCACTAAGCCACCGTGCCGCCCCGTAGTGTTGTTAGTAAAGCTTAATGCTGAGGGCTAGCCGTTTGGGAAAGGCCCTCGCTGTGTGTGTAGTTTGCATGTTCTCCTCGTGTCTCGGAAAATGACAGATAATTGATTTGAATGTGAGTGTGGACATTTGTTTTGTCTTCTCTCCTGAAGCTATCGAGAGTCGTCTACCTCTGTCTGAGATTCCGCTCCAGAAGTCCATCCATTGGCTGTTTGAGTGCTGGTGGAGGCGGGGCTTGCAGGGTAAGGAGGAGCTGGGCTACACGGCGTTTGTGGCCTGCCTGGAGAACACGGTCACTCTAAAGAAAACGGTGAGCGTTCTGTCCGAGCGCCGTGATGATGATGATGATGATGTCACGGCGAATGTGCTCACACCGACCTCGTTACCGCAGCTGTCCGAACTGAAGCGGCTGTACTCTCTACGCGAGGTCCTGCTGACCGTGGACTTTGACTCGGACATGGGGCAGTACGTGGTCAGCCCGCTGCTGCAGTGCTTCCTCAACACCAGCCACATCAAACACGAGGAGGTGGGCGTGGCCTAACACGGTGATCTACATAAACACAGATTGAATAGTGTATTGACTCGTCATAAACACAACATGTTCTGAATCCCTTTTTACTGTACAGTGTAGCTGACTTTGACTCATTACCATCCACAAAACTAAAACACTGGTTCTGACTCCCTGTCTCTGAATCAGACTGCTGGTTCTGACTCCCTGTCCATGAATCAGACTTGTGGTTCTGACTCCCTGTTCCTAAATAAGACTCCTGGTACTGACTCCCTGTCCCTGAATCAGACTCCTGGTTCTGACTCCCTGTCCCTGAATCGGACTCGTGGTTCTGACTCCCTGTTCCTAAATAAGACTCCTGGTACTGACTCCCTGGTTCTGACTCCCTGTCCCTGAATCAGACTACTCCTTCTGATTCCTTGTCCCTGAATCAGACTCCTGGTTCTGACTCCCTATCCCTGAATCAGACTCCTGGTTCTGACTCCCTGTCCCTGAATCCGACTCCTGGTTCTGACTCCCTGTCCGTGAATCAGACTACTCCTTCTGACTCCCTGTCCCTGAATCAGACTTGTGGTTCTGACTCTCTGTTCCTAAATAAAACTCCTTGTACTGATTCCCTGTCCCTGAATCAGACTCCTTGTACTGACTCCCTGTCCCTGAATCCGTCTCCTGGTTCTGACTCCCTGTCCCTGAATTAGACTGCTGGTTCTGACTCCGTGTCCCTGAATCAGACTCCTGGTACTGACTCCTTGTCCCTGAATCAGACTGCTGGTTCTGACTCCCTGTCCCTGAATCAGACTCCTGGTTCTGACTCCCTGTCCCTGAATCAGTTGGCTTGTTCTGACTCCTTGTCCCTGAATTGCTTACCTGATTCTGACTCTCTGTCTCCAAATCAGACTCCTGGTTTTGACTCTCTGTCTCTGAATCATTTTGCTGGTTCCGACTTCGAGTCTCTGAATCGGACTCCTGATTCTGACTCCCTGTCTCTGAGACTGATGGTTTTGATTCCTCGTCCCCGAATCAGACTGCTGGTTCTGATTCCTCATCCCCGAATTGGACTCCTGATTGATTCTGACTCCTTGTCCCTGAATCAGACTCCTGGTTTTGATTCCTCGTCCCTGAATCAGACTGCTAATTTTGACTCCCTGTCCCCGAATCGGACTCCAGATTCTGACTCCCTGTCTCTGGTTCTGACTCCCTGTTTGTAGATCTTCCTCTGGTTCAGTGGTTTGATTGGCTGCAGGCTGCGTGTCTTTGTTTTCCGGAGTCGGGGTTCTAATGCGGGTGTGTGTTGTGTTGTTCTCTGTTCAGGGGAAGCGTTTTCTCGCGTTTCTCTTCGGGTGGGACGTGAAGTTCATCAGTATGATCCACGGAACCATCAAGAACCAGCTGCAGTTCTTCTCCCGGTGAGTCTCCCGGCGTTCTCTGATCTAAAGATGATTATCTTATTGTTATTTTTTATTCGAACCCTTTCCCTCCGTCGCCCCCTGCAGGGCCGCGGTGCAGGACGTGGCTGAGATTTATTTCCGGGCGTGGCAGAAGGCCGGCAGCCCGTTTCTGGAGGAGATGGAGACGTCGTGCCTGCAGGACCTGATGCAGAACGCCGTGCTGCTGCGGCGCACCTCGCCCGTGCAGTCCAAAGTCCGCCTGGTCCGTCTCATTCTGACACCCTGCACGCCACCTAGTGACCCGTTAGGACATCGCTCAGACTTGTTGTGTAGTGAGGGCTCACATCACATCCTGTACGTGCTCCACTTTAGATCCTGAGCTACATCCATAAGCAGAAGTTCCGTCAGGGGGTGGACGAGATGCTGCACCGGCTCTACAGACCCATATTGTGGAAATCCCTGAAGGTAACGACCGGCCCGCCGCCCATCAGCCAATCGGGACGCGCCGCGCCGCCACGGAGCGTGTATTAACGCTAGCTGTGTGCAGGCGGTGAATGCGGAGGTGCGTGCGAATGCGACGCTGCTGTTCACCGAGGCCTTTCCCGTCCACGACCCGGGTCTGAGCAGTGAGAAAGTGGACGAGCTGGTGCAGAAACAACTCGACACGCTCTTCGTACGGTTACGAGTCCGTTACGGGACGTTCCACCCGACGTTATATAATATATTTATATACGTTTATATACTCGTGTATTAACACGCCCCATGTGACAGGCTTTGTTGGAGGACCCGCGGCCGTCTGTGCGCAGCGCGGCCGTGTTGGGGGCGTGTTCGGTCGTATCTCGGTGTTGGGAGCTGCTGCCGTCCACCATCATCACTGACCTGCTGAGGAAGCTGATGGAGCTCGCCACCGACGGCTGCAGCCCCGACTGTCGCTGTGCCGTCTTCATGGTGAGCTGTGTAAACGTTTAATAGTAAACCGAATAAAGTCGATCAGCCGTTTTTATCAGCAGATACACTTTTAATTAAAAAAAATCTATTACGGAGACCCACAAGGTTCAGCTGTGGGTCCACTTCATTTTATTATATACACTGGTTTTACTGTGTGTGTGTGTGTGTAGTGCATGTCGATGATCCTGGATAACCGGATGAGCCACCCTCTGATGGAGAAGCTGCTTCCGGCGCTGAAGCTGAGTTTACACGACACCTCGGAGAAAGTGCGCGTGGCCTTCGTCGACCTCCTGCTCAAGATCAAAGCAGTACGAGCCGCCAAGGTAGTGTGAGTTTAATTAACCAAGATGATGCGTCCCGGTCCTTAAATCTGATTGGCTGAGCCGTTTGCTCAGCCGTGACATCATTGAGAATAACACACACACCCCTCCGAGCGCTTTCACATTACATCACAATACGTTATTATAAATCATAAAATACAGATCAGCACTAAACCTGTTACTACCACTGGATGGCAGTGTTTATTAGAGAAACCGGGATCCTGTTACTCAGCGATCAGCAGATTATTAACGATTTTGCTTTCAAAAAAACACATTTCTGAATCAAAGCTTGATGTTTTTTATTACAGTGTGTATGTAAGTGTTTTATTAAAGCAATCAGACACTCGAGATTATGTGCATTATTGTGAATAAATCACGTAAAGGGGTGGAGCTGTATTGATTTATTAAATCCAGTGTTTCTGTTTCTGTAGTCACTGTGTTCTCTGTAACCCCCTCCAGTTTTGGAAGGTGTGTTCGATGGACCACCTGCTGGCGAGGTTGGAGTTGGACTCAGTGTGTGTGTCCAAGCGCATCGTCAAGCTGCTCTTCAACTCCTTCTTCCCGGTGGCTCAGGGGGAGGTGGCGTGGTGCGAGCGCTGCGTCTCCATCATCCAGATGAACGCCGGAGCCGCACGCAAGTTCTATAGATACGCCTACATGTACACAGCGCCCACTAATGTTGGTACGCACACACACACACACTAAAACCTGATACATAAATACAGTAATTGGAATTAAATTGGGATTAGGTTGGGATTACATTAAGAGAAATGAATGAGGGCTGAGTGGGAGTGGGATTAGAGGTTTGAATTGGATTAAGGCTGTTGGGGATTGGGATTCAGTGGGATTATGTGATGATGTGCTCTCAGTGTATTATTGGGTCGGGCGCAGCGGGTGGGTTTTTATTTTTGGGATTAACCCGTGCAGAGCGGGATTATGTCAGATTAAATTCCGGCGGCTGCTTTGCGTCGCAGTGAAACTGATGCTGATGATCCGAAAGTGTTTGAACAGCTGCATTCAGAAGACGTCTGAGAATCCGGACGAGTCTGTCTGCAGCAACAAGGAGAACAGCTCCGTACGTATGGCTCGAACCAGGGGACCTGGGGAAGGGGGGAGGTCCGCTGTTCGTCTTTAATGTGAGGGTCATTGTGTGTGCGCAGATTTTGGAGGACGTCCTGTCCGTAAAGGACACCTCTGTGATGACCGGTCTGTTGGAGCTGGTGGTGATTCTGTGGCGGAGCGTCCAGAAATCCCTGGAGCTCAATAAGGAGGCGCTGCTCTACACCACCTCCCGCTTCGCCGCCGTCCTCCCCGAGTACCTCAGAGTGTTTCAGGTCTGTATCTCACCCCCGAACACCCCACGCCCCCCACCCAAAAACCTACACCCCTTCCCCCATCTCTCAACCTGTGTGCATTCTGACATGCGCAGTAAGTGTGTTAAACCACCAGGTGGTGCCAGATACATATTTGGCTATTTAAATCTTACAATAAGTTAAAATATCACATGTTTAATTATAAAATCACTGCATTTTATTTATTAATAATAATAATAGTAATAATAATAATAATAATAATTAATTGTAATATTCGTGTATTTTTTTTATAAAACATATTAACCTATAAACAGCGTTGAAATACTGTTTACCACCAGAGGGAGCCATATTCTTTACATTTACAACATACAGTGTAATATTTACAGTTCCAGGTACTCATATCTTTTTAGTTCCTGTGGTTCCTAAATTTTGGTTCCCGTCATTTCTGTGTCTGAATTTTAGTATTTTGGTTCTGGTACTTTTTGATTTCTGCATCCTTAGTTCCCCTGTGGTGTGTCAGTCCTTTATGAGAGGTTCCTGTTTTAGTTCCCAAAGTCACAGTGTGTGTGTGTGTGTGTGTGTGTGTGTTGCAGGACGAGCGTTCCACAGCTGCACTCATCCGTCTGGCCTCTCTACTGCCTCCATCTGCAGTTCCATCTCTCCGGTTGGTCCGAGAGCCTGTACACACAACAAACACACACACACACACACGCTGACCACTCCCTTTGGTGTGTGCAGGAGTAAAGTCATGTCCCAGTTGAGGAAGCGGGATAGTGCCGCTGCGTCTGCGCCTGCGTTCAGCCAGCTGATCCTGTGTGTGTGCAGCTGGGGGCAGGTCAGCCACGTGATGGAGCTGGTGGTGCAGTGGCTCAGCGAGGCGGAACCTTTAAAAAGGGTTCGTACTGGAACCATCGTTGCCACAAACTCCAGGGCATGTGGTTCCCAAATTAAAGAGTGTACTCATTGGTACCAGATGCAGCATGTCGTGTAGTTCTGGGAACCGAAGGGTTCACAGCGCCGTATTTCCGGCGCAGTAGTTCCAGTACCAAAAGTTATTAGGAACTGAAGCTGAGTAGTCCCCTGAAAGGACGGATCCGCTGGAACTAACCGTGTCTCCCTCTGCAGGGGTTGCTGAGCGACTCTGATTCGCGGCGGGTTCAGTTCCAGGAACCAATGGAGGCCAAACCGGACCTGGCTCTGGATTACGTGGAGTGTTTGATGTCGAAGCCTCAGAGTCGGGATTGTGTGTTCAGTCTGACTCTGGATCAGCTCCGCCCCCTGCTCTCAGCTCTAACCGCATGGAAGGTGTGGCGCCGGATCCTCCACCTAAACTCCAAACCACCCGGAGAACCTCTCTAATGTGTGTGTGTGTGTGTGTGTGTGTGTGTGTGTGTGTAGGCGGTGCTGAACTCGTCGTTACACTCTGCTGATGTCAGCGATTCGGTAACGGACACCGCGCTCCGTGCGCTCAGCCTCCACCTTCGCCTGAACATCCACCTGCAGCACCGGGTGAGACGCCCGTCCTGATTCTGTTGATTCGCCCTCCGGTGGCCGTGTTGGTGTATTGCTCTGAATGACCGTCCTCTGTGTTTCAGAACCCTGACGGCAGGTGGTTCCTCGCCGCGCTGGAGGATTCCATGGACTGGATGGAGGACAAGGTCCTTCCCGTCCTGGCGGAGCCGAGCGAGGGTGTGTCCGAGGGGCAGCTCCGTCTGAGTCTGAGGATCGTTCAGGTGAGTGATTGGACATGGGATGGAGTTCTCACGGTGGTCCGAACCTCCACCTTCGCCCTGCTGCCTCTCAGATCGGAGCGCTGTGACATCACCGGCCGTCGGAGAGCCGCGCGTCCTCCGGAGGAAGTCGTCCCACGCGGCGGGTTCCGCGTTGTTCCGATGGCCGTTTTTTATAGCACCCACGTTCGTCTGTCGCCGCGTTAGACGGGTGGGCGGATGACATTCATACCACTGATTCATCTGAAATCTGATTCACGTCAGAACTCGGACCGCGGGATGTCTCAGGGTTCCGCAGGTTTCCACACAGTCCAGCAGTCTGATCTCAGATCAGAACCGCACTCTGCCGGGTACAGAACTCCAGAGTCCAGAAACTGCAGTGATCCGGAACCAGGTCCAGTTCTGATCATCAGTTCAGTTCATCAGGACCCAGGAATGTCCCCCAAAAAAACCTGAGAATGTCCTCCAAAAAAACCTGAGAATGTCCCCCCAAAAAAAACGGAGAATGTCCTCCCAAGAAACCAGAGAATGTCCCCCCAAAAAAACCTGAGAATGTGCCCCCAAAAAAAACGGAGAATGTTCCCCCCCCCCCCCCAAAAAAAAACGGAGAATGTCCCCCCCCCAAAAAAACCTGAGAATGTGCCCCCCCAAAAAAACCTGAGAATGTGCCCCCCCAAAAAAACCTGAGAATGTGCCCCCCCAAAAAAACCTGAGAATGTGCCCCCCCCAAAAAAAACCTGAGAATGTGCCCCCCCCCAAAAAACCTGAGAATGTCCCCCCCCAAAAAACCTGAGAATGTGCCCCCCCCCAAAAAAAACCTGAGAATGTGCCCCCCCCAAAAAACCTGAGAATGTGCCCCCCAAAAAAACCTGAGAATGTCCCCCCCAAAAAAAACCTGAGAATGTGCCCCCCCCAAAAAACCTGAGAATGTGCCCCCCCCAAAAAACCTGAGAATGTCCCCCCAAAAAAAACCTGAGAATGCCCCCCCAAAAAAATCTGAGAATGCCCCCCCCAAAAAAATCTAAAAATTTACCCCAAAAAAACCTGAGAATGTCCCCCCCAAAAAAACCTGAGAATGTGCCCAAAAAAAACCCTGAGAATGTCCCCCAAAAAAAACCTGAGAATGTCCCCCCCCCCCAAAAAAAAAACCTGAGAATGTCCCCCCCCCCAAAAAAAAAACCTGAGAATGTCCCCCCCCCAAAAAAAAAAACCTGAGAATGTCCCCCCAAAAAAACCTGAGAATGTGCCCAAAAAAAACCCTGAGAATGTCCCCCCCAAAAAAACCTGAGAATGTGCCCCAAAAAAAACTGAGAATGTCCCCCCACAAAAAACCTGAGAATGTGCCCCCAAAAAAAACTGAGAATGTGTCCCCAAAAAAAACTGAGAATGTGTCCCCAAAAAAAAACTGAGAATGTGTCCCCAAAAAAAAACTGAGAATGTGTCCCCAAAAAAAAACTGAGGATGTGTCCCCAAAAAAACCTGAGAATGCCCCCCCCAAAAAAAACTGAGAATGTGTCCCCCAAAAAAACTGAGAATGTGTGTCCCAAAAAAACCTGAGAATGCCCCCCCAAAAAAACCTGAGAATGTGTGTCCCAAAAAAACCTGAGAATGTGTCCCCAAAAAAACCCTGAGAATGTGTGTCCCAAAAAAACCTGAGAATGTGTCCCCAAAAAAACCCTGAGAATGTGTGTCCCAAAAAAACCTGAGAATGTGTCCCCAAAAAAACCCTGAGAATGTGTCCCCAAAAAAACCCTGAGAATGTCCCCCCCAAAAAATGTCCCCCAAAAAAATGAGAATTTCCCCCCCCAAAAAATGAGAATGTCTAAAAAAAACCCCCGAGAATGTTCCCAAAAAACCCCCGAGAATGCTCTGAAACGAAACCCTGAGAATGCTGCTGATGTGATTTTGTCTCTCGTTCTTTCCGTTCTCGGGGACAGAGCTGTCTGCCGGTCTATAGGGACGCGGTGCGCGTTGCCGTGGGCGACGGTGAATTCAACATCCGCGTGCTGCAGCTCTGTTCCTACGTGCTGCTGTCCGGTGAGTCACGTGACGCCGAGGGACACGCCCACCCGATCGGCTGGCGTCTGAACACCTGTGTGTTTCAGGGGGGGGGCACCGCTGCGTCGCCCCGCTGCTGGCCGTGCTGAGCGAGGTGGCTCAGAACTGCATCTCCCACGATGCCGAGGGGCAGGAGGAGCGGCGGGCCGTCACCCTGCGCATCGTCACCAACATCTTCCAGAAAGTTCTGGAGCTGATGGCACAGCGTCTGCGCAGAGACCCGCAGGAGGGGCGGGAGGTCAGTCAGCCGCACGGGACCGCCGGCCGACGCAGCGTTCATGTCCACTGTGTTCACTGTGTGTGTGTGTGTGTGTGTGTGTGTGTGTGTGTGTGTGTGTGTGTGTGTGTGTGTGTGTGTAGCTGTGCTGCTCTTCTGAGCACGCTCTGTACGACTTCCTGTTGGCGATGCAGCTGGCGTGCACCAGGTCAGAGGTCATGATGGGGATCTTCTCGTCCCTCTGCGCCGCCGTCATCATCGACGTCAGCCGGACTCTGCAGAAGGTGTGTGTGTGTGTGTGTGTGTGTGTGTGTGTGTGTGTGTGTGTGTGTGTGTGTGTGTGTGTGTGGTGGGCGGAGCCTCACCGCTGTCGCCCCCTTTCTGAAATCAGGTTGCTGACTCAGAGGAGGCGGTGGCGCCGGACGCCGTGGCCGATCTGCCGCCGCTCTCGCGCACCATCATGTCCTCCGTCCTGAGGTCCCCCGCGGTGACCAGGTAACGCGTGTGTGAGCTGCACCTGGGTGGGCGGGGTCGTGCAGGTCACGTGACTCCGTCTTTAAGCCGGTCCGGTCCTGATCGCAGGTGTTTCCTGACGGAGACGCGCTCGTCCGTGGACTCGGAGGCCATCGACAGCGTGGGGGGGCTCGCCGCCGTCACCTGCGTCCTGTCTGTGCTCCGGCAGAGTGAGTGTGTTAGCTTTAATCCATCGGGATATTGATGATGGTATTGATTATATTGATAATGTTATTGATTATATTGATGATGGTATTGATCATATTGATAATGTTATTGATTATATTGATGATGGTATTGATTATATTGATAATGTTATTGATTATATTGATGATGGTATTGATTATATTGATGTTATTGATCATATTGATTTCGTTCAGCGGAGACGTTCAGTGATGATCTGAAGACAATCGGAGCCTCAGTTCATCGTCTGATCTTACAGCACTGCAGCATCACATCACAGGATTCTACACTCCGGTAACACACACACACACACACACACACACACACAGTGCACAGAGACACACACACAGTGCACAGAGACACAGCACTGCAAAGACCTGACAGGACACAGAGACGTGACACAGAGTTGGCATGCAAAGACAAGGGGACACGACGCAGAGAGACAACACTACACAACGACGTGACGCGACGCAGGGACACTACACTACCCAGAGACACTTGGCGTACAGAGACACAACACAAAGACTGGAGCATGAGGCAGAGAGACACACGACACAGCACACGGAAAAGTAACACAAAGAGAATTGGTGCACAGAGACACACAACACACACACACACAGCACAGAGACACACAACACACTGAACACACACACAGCACAGAGACACACAACACACTGAACACACACAGCACAGAGACGCAGAGACACACAACACACTGAACACACACACACACACAGCACAGAGACACACAACACACTGAACACACAGCACAGAGACACACAACACACTGAACACACACACAGCACAGAGACACACACACAGCACAGAGACACACAACACACTGAACACACACACAGCACAGAGACACACACACAGCACAGAGACACACAACACACTGAACACACACAGCACAGAGACGCAGAGACACACAACACACTGAACACACACACACACACACAGCACAGAGACACACAACACACTGAACACACAGCACAGAGACACACAACACACTGAACACACACACAGCACAGAGACACACACACAGCACAGAGACACACAACACACTGAACACACACACAGCACAGAGACACACAACACACTGAACACACAGCACAGAGACACACAACACACTGAACACACACACAGCACAGAGACACACACACAGCACAGAGACACACAACACACTGAACACACACACAGCACAGAGACACACACACAGCACAGAGACACACAACACACTGAACACACAGCACAGAGACACACAACACACTGAACACACACACAGCACAGAGACACACACACAGCACAGAGACACACAACACACTGAACACACACACAGCACAGAGACACACACACAGCACAGAGACATACAACACACTGAACACACACACAGCACAGAGACGCAGAGACACACAACACACTGAACACACACACACACACACAGCACAGAGACACACAACACACTGAACACACAGCACAGAGATGGAGAGACACACAGCACTGAACACACACACAGCACAGAGACGCAGAGACACACAACACACTGAACACACACACACACACACAGCACAGAGACACACAACACACTGAACACACACACAGCACAGAGATGGAGAGACACACAGCACTGAACACAGGGAGGCAGAGCGCACCACGCCCAGCACAGAGAACTGACACAGGGGAGCGTCACGCAGACGGGATCTAACGGGTTGTTTGGTTCTTGCTTTGGTTCCAGGTCGGTTTATGAAAACGCAGTGAGGACCCTGAATCAGCTTCTGATCTGAGATCAGACCCCCCCCCCCCCCCCCCCCGCCTCTCTTTTAATCTCTGTATGTCAGAATAAAAGTCTCTCAACTTTACTCTCCCTCGTTCCCTCATCCGTTCTGTTCCGTTCCGGAGCTGAAGGTTGGGTGTGGGTTCGAGAACCGCGGTTCTGACGACAGAAACTAACTTTAAATTAAAGAACCCTCTACGTTGTTTTTTTTTTTTTATTATTAATTAATTAATTAATTAATTGATTTGTTTATTTATTTATTTACTTATTTTTTTATATATAATTCAAACGTTATAAAGTCGTGGAGTTTGGTAGGTTCTTCTCTCTGTGCGCACGTGGCAGGAGGGACGCCCCCCCCCCCCCTCCCGAAATGCTCTTCATCAGAGAGCCATTGGTGCAGCGTGTGCGCGCGCGTGTGCCGGGGCTGTGACGTCAGCAGGAGGGGGCGTGGCTGCGGTCGCTGTCCGCGGTGCTGGATCGGACGCGGCGCGGTTCGGGCGGCTCGCGCGGCGGCGGCGCTTTTTTTTTTTAATTTAAATTAGCTTCTGAAACGTCATTCATTTCTCTTTGATCTGATTGCGGGAGGGCGGCGCGTGCGTGCGTGCGCTCACACACACACACGCACACACGCGCGTGCTCGCGCGGTACCGGGACGCGATGGAGTCCACAGAGAAGCTGCTCCTGTTGCTGCCGCTGCTGCTCGGTCACGTGTCCTGCACCTCCACCACCACCTCCACCTCAACAACCTCCACCTCCTCCACCACCCACCGCAGATACGGTGAGCGTCTCAGCACGTGCTACCTGTGTGTGTGTTTACGTCAGCACGTGTCAGCTCTCTGCATGTTACCTGTGTGTGTGTGTGTGTGGTTGTCTGGGGGATTGTGGGTAATCCGGACTGTGCAGTTGAAGTGTGTTGTTGTTGTTTGCTGGAAGCCGAATGGAATCAGAGGAACAGAGAGACCAGGCCTCACGCTGCTGGACCATCTGCTCCAGAGTCTCAGTTCCAATTCCTTTCACTCTGCGGTGATACCTTAAATACAGGATTAGTACAGAACCAACGTTCCTAACACACCTGTAGAACATCAGCACGGACACAACCATAAGTATGTGGCTGCATCATCACGCTGAGCTGCAGGAACCTCAAACTCCCAAAAAGAACCCAAATCTGAGATCCAGAAACCTCAAACCCCCCCCCCAACAAAAAAACAAACCCAAATCAGAAAGAACCTCAAATTCCCAAAAAAAACCCCACAAATCTGAGATCCAAAAAAACCCAAATCAGAGGTCCAGAAAAAACTCAAACCCAAATCAGAGATCCAGAAAAACATCAAACTCCCCCCAAAAAAAAATCTGAGATCCAAAAAACCTCAAACCCAAATCAGAGATCCAGAAAAACATCAAACTCCCCCCAAAAAAAAATCTGAGATCCAAAAAACCTCAAACCCAAATCAGAGATCCAGAAAAACATCAAACTCCCCCAAAATAAAAAATCAGATCCAAAAAAACCTCAAACCCAAATCTGAGATCCAGAAAAACTCAAAACCAAATCAGAGATCCAGAAACCTCAAATCCCCCAAAATAAAAAAATCTGAGATCCAAAAAACCTCGAACCCTAATCTGAGATCCAGAAAAACTCAAACCCAAATCAGAGATCCAGAAACCTCAAATCCCCCAAAAGAACCCAAATCTGAGATCCAAAAAACCTCGAACCCAAATCTGAGATCCAGAAAAACTCAAATCAGAGATCCAGAAACCTCAAATCCCCCAAAAGAACCCAAATCTGAGATCCAGAAAAACCTCGAACCCAAATCTGAGATCCAAAAAACCCCTCAAACCTTTAGACTGAGGAACTGTCATTGTCTCTCATCAGATCGTCTTGTCGCATCCTCTTTCTCACTTTCTCTTTTCAACCTGTGTGTGAGTGAGTGAGTGTGTGAGTGAGTGTGTGTGTGAGTGAGTGTGTGTGTGTGTGTGAGTGTGTGTGTGTGATGGAGACCAGCAGAGAGAGAGAGACAGTAATAAACATTAATGTTCCGTCATTTTTCAAAGTCTCTGTGTGTTACATAATTTATTTCTCTATTTTAGAACTCTAGAGCCTGGAGCTCACATCCTGATTAAATCTGTGTGTGTGTTTAAGAAGCGTGTGTGTGTGTGTGTTGCATCCAAGAAACTGATTGTAATAAACAGTTTGGGGAAGGCCCGTTTCTCTGCCGTGGCTCTGCCCCCATGCACAGAGTACGGTCCTTAAAAAGATAAGAGTCCTGACCTCAACCTCATCCAACATCTTTGGGATGAATTAGAACAGAGATGTAGAGATCCAGCCTCGGTGTCTGACCTCACAGAACTAACGTCCAGCAGATCAGCTCAGAGTGAAGGAGGATCTGACCTCAGAGCAGGACCCCGGGTGCTGAGTTTATTATTATATATTAATGATTTTTATTTATTTGGGATCCATCGACCCGGCGGCGGGTTCCGTCTCGGTTCTGTTAGTCCAACAGAACGGAGAACTCATGGGTCATTTGCACGCCGCTCATGCACCGTGAGACGCCGAGACAGGAAATCAACAACTCTCTCTCTCTCTCTCTCTCTCTCGCTCGCTCACTCGCTGGTACTCAATGTTCTCCGCTCGTGTCTAGTCCTCGGCTAAATGGTCTGTTGGCGGGTGGAGCTGAGAGCCTGATTATTTCTCTCTGGATGAGGCGGCGGCGGTGTGAGGAGAACGGTTCCTATCCCGTCACACAGCCGTCCGGTTCAGGTGGAGACTTATTGTCCCTTTGTCATTATCACCTCGTTATGACGTCATAATCAGATGATATTCTGGTTCTGTGCAGAGGAGGTGGTGCATCCCACAGGAACCCCCCCCCCCAAGACCCCCCCCCCAATAAACACAACTGTAAATACACGAGCAGAACAAACACAGGATCTCAGGATTCATTACCGTTACTCTCCATGTCGTGTGTGTGTGAGTGTGAGTGTGTGTGTGTGTGTGAGTGTGTATGTGTGTATGTGTGTGTGTGTGTGGGGGGGGGGGGGGGGGTGATTCAGGTCAGTCTATTTTTATCTTTTTTAAAGATGCACCGGGTTTTCAGTATTGTTCCTGTAGGTGACCGATCACACTGAACATCACAACATGATATTAACCTCTGGAGACACACAAACACCCCCCCCCCCCACCGTGTGTGTGTGTGTGTGTGTGTGTGTGTGTGTTAGTACACAGCAGTGTGAGTGTGTGTGTATAAGTGTTGGGACTTTAAGGTTAGGATATTGGATTATAGATTTGATGGTTTAGTGTGTGCACTGTGTGTTTATACGTTGTGTACGCCGTACGCAGAACATCGGTGCGTTGTGTGTTTATACACAGTGTGGTTATATGTTGTGTGTTTGTTGTGTGTGCAGTGTGTTTATATGCAGTGTGTTTATACGTTGTGTGTGCAGTGTGTGTGTTGTGTATGCAGTGTGTTTATATGTTGTGTGTTTATATGCAGTGTGTTTATACGCAGTGTGTTTGTTGTGTGTGCAGTGTGTTTATACGTTGTGTGTGTAGTGTGTTTATACGTTGTGTGTGCAGTGTGTGTGTTGTGTATGCAGTGTGTTTATATGTTGTGTGTTTATATGCAGTGTGTTTATACGCAGTGTGTTTGTTGTGTGTGCAGTGTGTTTATACGTTGTGTGTGTAGTGTGTTTATTCGTTGTGTGTGCAGTGTGTGTGTTGTGTATGCAGTGTGTTTATACGCAGTGTGTTTGTTGTGTGTACAGTGTGTTTATACGTTGTGTGTGCAGTGTGTTTATTCGTTGTGTGTGTGTGTTGTGTATGCAGTGTGTTTATACGTTGTGTTTTTATATGCAGTGTGTTTATAAGCAGTGTTTGTTGTGTTTGCAGTGTGTGTGTGTTTATACGCAGTGTGTTTGTTGTGTGTGCAGTGTGTTTGTTGTGTGTGCAGTGTTTGTTTTGTGTTTATATGTTGTGTTATTGTTTATATGTTGTGTGTTATATGTGTGTTTGTTGTGTTTGCAGTGTGTGTGTGTTTATACGCAGTGTGTTTGTTGTGTGTGCAGTGTGTTTGTTGTGTGTGCAGTGTGTTTGTTGTGTGTGCAGTGTGTTTGTTGTGTGTTTATACATTTTGTATGCAGTGTGTTTATACGCAGTGTGTGTGGGTCGAAGCGGAACTCCGATGTGGGTCTCTGGTGAATCGTCAGCGGTGATCACACCGCCGCGTCCGATTCGGCCTCCAACCAAAGAAACCAAATCACTAATTAAACATGTCGTTAACCCCCCCTGCCCCCCCCCCCTGCCCCCCCCTCCCTGTTCCGGCTCAGCGCTCTGAGAGCTAACGGCGTCCTCTGAACGGCGCCCCCATCGGGCCCGACTCCACACGCCCCCCACCCCCCCACCCCCGGTTCTTTAAACGCTTCTGCGTCCAGATCAAGGATCGTTAGGAATAACAAAAAAAAACGACTGACCGCGACCCCACCCCACCCCACCCCCCCACCCGCCTGGGACTGGACCCCAGGACCATTTCAGAGTTCTCGGTTCTCATGACGGTCCGTTGAGTGACCGCTGCGTCCACAGGCTTGCGGTTCCGGCGGTGTTGCTGCTGTCGACTCGGCGGAACTCTTTTCCGTTGGTCTCTGTGAGTGCTGATTGAAGTATTCAGTCTCCGCCCACCTCCGCCCTGCTCCGCCCACCTCCGCCCGTGCTCCTGTTGGTGACCTCGCGCTGACCCGCCGTGTGTTTGTGTGTTTTCAGGTTGCCTGCTGGACGCCGCCGCCTGTGAACCGCGCGAGTCCTGCGCCGACGGTAAGCTCGCCCCCCCCCCCCCACGCGGGGTTCCACCTCCATACGGATGGGGTTCCTCTACATACTCTGTTATTCCACTTTGGTATGTTCTCCGATGATCAGGACGGTGGACAGAGCAGGTATCATTAGGGTGGTGGAGGATGCTCAGCATTGCAGTGTCACTGACGTGGTGGTGGTGCAGGTGTGCAACTGTCTCTGATTCTGCATCCACAAGGTGGCGCACACACACACACACACACACACACACACTGCTCACACACCTGCACCACCATGTCAGTCGCATGTCACTGCAGTACCGAGCATCATCCACCACCCGGAGTAAAAACCAGCAGCTAAAAAAAAAAAAAAAAACAGAAGTCTGTGTTTGTGTTGTTTCAGTCAATGCGGCGAGCCCTCTGCACGGTGCCGCCATCACGGCTTATTGCCACTTACCCCCGCCCTCCTCCACCCCCCCCACCCCCCCCACCCCCGCGGTGGTGTGATTTCCCAGGGCGCCAGACGAACAATACGAGCCCTGCAAATCACTGAGCTTAATTAAAGGAGTGGAGGTGCGGGGCACGCCGGGATTCTCGCCAAAACACTAAATGATATGCGGAGCACGGCGTGAGGACGTCAGCGCCTCCTCTCGGGCCGTGCTCACGGGGGCGCCGTCCACTCCGCGGAACTCTCCGTCTCTAATTAACAGCCACGGCTGCCGTTTTGGGGGAGCGCTCACTTATTTCTTTCTTTCTTTATTTATTTGGTCTCGTCTCAGCTGAGGTCGGCTGAGGTCGGCGGGTCGGCGTCGTTAGCGGCGGACGCTTTCGTTCTCGAGTCGGAACTGCGGATATAAAAACGGGGGAAAAAAAATCCCAATTAATTTCTGGAGAGAACCTCTGAAGCTCTGATTCCGACGACGTTCTGCGATTCCGTTAAGCGGCGGCGGCGGCGGCGCGGAACCGCAGCCTCACGCAATTAAGTCGACCGCCCGACTCTACAGCCGCCTTCGGAAAACGCCTTTACAAATAAAACGACGTCTGAGAGTCCACACGGCGTTCTACAGCCGGAGGAGCCTCACGCTGACGGTGTGGAGCAGAGGGGGAACGTCACCACCGGCCTCCGGAGCGACGTTCTCCATTTAAACTGAAGAATGGGGAGGCCGTTTCTGCGGTAGGTGTAGCTGTGAGGTGTGGGAGTCCCAATACCATCCATGGAAACCCAGCAGAGTGATGTCATAATGCAGAGTCCACACAGTTTCAGGCCTGACTCCGCCCCCTCTGCTCTTTCAGTGTAACGGTTCTCCATCACGCACGGCTCGGTTCTCGAGACCTTTAGTACCCACTCCATCCAACCCGTCCCTTTGAACGCCGTACGTGGAACGTACACAGTCCAATCGATTCCATCCGGAGAGCTGCTCCGTACTTTAGAACCCGTCAATAAACACAGGCTCGTTAGAGGAACTGATGGAGAATGGATCGGGTGGCCGACGCGGACGTTCCCGCCTGGCTGCGTTCCAGAACCCGTTCTCTTCAGCTTTTAATGAGGCTCGTCTCCGCCGTGTGGAGGTTCCAATCCCGACGGCGCTGCGGCCTACGAGCCAATTTAACCGCTCGCTGCACGTAAGGAATTTATCAACAAGCCGTGCGGAACGTCGGAACGTCAGAGTGAACGCTGTAATGACTGTGCGGTTCTCATCTTCACCTCAGAACATTGTGGTGCGCTCATCCTGAGATCAGAGGAACCTGAAATCTAAACATCCATTATCCTCCACTTTATCCTCTATTAGAGTCGCAGTGGGGTTCCCCATGCCCATCCAGGGGAGAACGTTTCGGGTGCTGGGCAGATACACCCAGGACAGGATGCCTATCTATCGCTGGGCACACACTCACTCACACATACTGTACACACTCTATATGGGGCAATTTGGAGAACTCAGTTGACCTTTATCCATGTTTTTGGACTGTGGGAGGAAACCGGAGAACCCGGAGGAAACCCACATGGACACGGGAAGAACATGCAAATTCCACCCGGATTGGGATTTGAACCGAGAATCCCCAGTGCTGAGAGGAGAACATGCTAAACCACTAAGCCACCGTGCCGCCCTGAAATATAAACAACAATAAGAAAAAAAAAAACATTCATGTGAGGCACTGGAGCCTATCCCAGCGACGGGGCGTCTGTGAGTATGTTGGCTGTGTACAGCTCCCCCTTGTGGATGTTAACTTAACGACACTAACACAATGTCCTGTTATTATCGTTTAATTAAACCCCCGTTTTAACTCGTACTGTTCATTAACGCGGTGTGACGTCATTTAAAGCGTCCTGACTGAATCACCTCACTCAGCCGTGACATCACGACTTTATAAAAACATTCTCCACCTTTAATGACCACACAGAGCAACAGAACCCAGTGGAACCTCACCTAGAACCCGAGCTCTGCTCATCCCCGACATCCTGAGAGCTCGGAGCTCCCTCTGGCGGTGAGACGGCAGTACCGCAGCTCACCGAGCGCCATCGCCTCAGATCCGCTTCAAAGAAACATTTAAACCAATCAGAGTCTCTGTTCCTCACAACAAACTGCCGACACAAAGACGATCTGTCCTCTTAAAAATACCGCTAATTAATATTTATGAATATTAATTGATTGATGGCAGCACGGTGGCTTAGTGGTTTAGCATGTTCTCCTCTCAGCGCTAAGGATTCCCGGTTCGAATCCCCATCTGGGTGGAGGTTCCATGTTCTTGTCCGCGTGGGTTTCCTCAGGGTTCTCCGGCTTCCTCCCACAGTCCAAAAACATGGATCAAGGTCAATTGAGTTCTCCAAATTGCCCCATATAGTGTGTGTGTGTGAGTGAGTGTGTGCCCAGGGTTAGATTGGCGCCCTGTCCTGGATGTATCTGCCCAGTTCCTGAAACGTTCTCCCCTGGATGGACATGGGGAACCCCCCCCCCCCCCCCGCGACCCTAATAGAGGATAAAGCTGAAGATTATGAATGAATAATTGATTGATTGATTTGATTTGGGTTAGGTTGGGGTGGGATGGGGTCGGGTGGTGAGTTAGGTTGGGGTGGGGTCGGGTGGTGAGTTAGGTTGGGGTAGGGTCGGGTGGTGGGTTTGGTTGGGGTGGGGTCGGGTGGTGGGTTAGGTTGGGGTGTGGTTGGGTGGTGGATCAGGTGGGGTTTTGTTATTGCCCCCCCCCCATCCAGTTAACATCAACCTGATGGTTCCGTGTTCTGATCATTTCTTTTTGTCGGCGTTGTTTCATCGAATGTGGATGGTGATATAATGATGATCACATTTAACTCCTCGAGTTTCCTCCTCCTCCTCCTCCTCCTCCTCCTCCTCGTCCTCCTCGCCTCCCGTCTGTCTCACGCCGGTCTCGCTGACAAAACCCGTTATTAGAGATCATAATATCAGCATCCAGTCTGATTCCTGACTCACACTCAATAACCGGATCTGAAGGGTGTGATTGACAGATCGGTTGTGTGTGTGTGTGTGTGTGTGTGTGTGTGTGTGAGTGTGTGTGTGAGTGTGTGTGTGAGTGTGTGTGTGTGTGTGTGTGTGAGTGTGAACAGGAACGAGCATTCGCGTCTATATTTAAACTGTAATTAGCGTGGGATTATTCCTGCAAACGTCCTGAAAAAACAACAACAAAAACCCAAAAGGCGAGCGAGGTTACCATGGAGACTGGGCTGCAGGATGCTGCTGCACTCAGGGGGGGGGGGGGAGGTGAGGGAGGAATCGGGAGGCGGATGCTGCGCAAACTCGCTCGCCCAAAAAACAGGAGCGCGAGGAACTCGTTTCTCTGATCCGTGAGAGAGAGACTTTTATTTTGGAGATAATGAAAGTGCAATTAATACAGACGGGTGAGAATCCAATCAGCTGCACCTCCTCCTGCACCTCCTGTACCACCCCCTCCTCCACACACCCTCCTGCACCTCCTCCGCACCTTCTCCACACCCCCTCCTGCACCTCCTCCACACCTCCTCCACACCCCCTCCTGTACCTCCTCCACACCCCCTCCTGCACCTCCTCCACACCCCCTCCTGCACCTCCTCCAAACCCCCTCATGCACCTCCTCCACATCCCCTCATGTACCTCCTCCAAACCCCCTCCTGCACCTCCTGCACCTCCTCCACACCTCTGGCAGGCTTTCTCTCTGATCTCCGCCCCTTCACTCAGAGGAGCTTCTGTGCGGTCGGGCACCGATGAAACCTCTGTCTGAGATCAGGACGTCACTGGAACCGAATCGGGCCTTCCCCAAACTGTTCCCTCAAATGTCCGGATGCTCCGTCCAAACGGCCGAGGTCGCAGAACGTTCCGCTCGTATCCCGTAGATCACCGTGTGGACGGGAGGAGAACCCTGTGGATCAGACTGAGGAGCGCGGCGCGGTGTTATCTGATCTCAGGGTCACATCTCTCACAAGGACAGCTGCACTACCCACAATGCACCGCTCTTATCCTCATCGCCATTGAATTATGAATCGGGACGGAGCCGTGGCTTTGGGTTGCCAGGCGACGGCTTATCACACGG
>JAFMOC010000287.1:452500-462500 GCA_019802505.1 Corydoras sp. C115
GATGCCACTGGAATATGAGAACTTGGCGCGCGGGGGACCGACGGCGTGACAATCGCCGCTTTTTCCGTTTGCGGCCAACTCGAGGCATCTGCACCTGCGGAACGTCGAGCCGCTCTGGAACGATGCCGCGGGGACCGGGCGACTCTTTGGGTGTGGGGTACAGAGGTGTTGGGTCATCAGTGCGAGGGGTTCTTGAGTAACTGTGGAGGACAGATGTCTGGAATAACGCCGCTCGGGGATATGTTCTCCAAATGGTACCACCATGTCTGCTGTAAGACTGGCGGTAAGACTTAGTACCGCCAAACAAGTTTGTGTGTCCAAATAGGGGTCCCAATGGTGGTCCCAAAATTGGGACCATTGATATTGAGACTGGGCTGTTCCTGAAACTTGACTATTTGGTTCTGGAATTTGAATATTTGGTATTGAAACGAGAACCTATGGTACTATATCTTGAATCTTTGGTACCAAAACCAGTACATGTACTACTGTAGTTGAGGTGTTTGAAACGGTGCGGTTCCTGAAACATTTGGATCTCGAATATTCAGGAATCAAATCTAGAACATGTGGTTTTGGAGCTTTGATATTCAGTCTTCAATCTAGAACAGACTTCAAACTAGATTACTTGGTATTGGAACTAAAGTGGGAGTACGTTAAACTGACCCATGAGATGTTTGGTTCTTCAACTGTCTGGACCTGGAACTGGATATTCAGTATTGTATGCATGCTCTTTGGTACCGGAACCAGGTTAAATTTCCTGTCTTCATAAAGGGTTCTAAACGCTGAGCGTTCAGCTCCGTAATGGTTGCGCTGTTCTTGGCGGGTTCGAGGTAAACAGCATTAGCATTAGCGTTGCTGCTCTGGGATTAGCATTTATGATGATGAGAACTTCACACGGTTCCGGAACCCGCACCTGGCCGCGCTTTGCCAGCACGCCGGCGAGATCTTTGATCATGAAATTCATGTCATTTATTGTATTTTCTTAGTTGGAGGAAGAACGCGCGGACGCGGCGGAACCTTTGATGGTTTCATCTGGATTGCAGGCACTTCAGACTCGGCGCTTTGAGGCCGGTTCTCCTGCTCCTCCGTGCTTTGATCAACGTTCCTCACGAGTGGGGGGGTGGGGGGGGGTCTGCTGGATGAATAATAGAGTCTCTCACAAATATGAATCTGAAATCTGCACAAAAGTCTCTTCATTATTCCGGAACGAGAGGACGGAACCCGAGGACGGAACCTTCATTACCTCGCCGCGGCGCTCCGGCCTCCTCAGACCGTATCGAACACCTCAGAGGCCCTTCACATCAAGTGCACTTCCACTCCGCCCTACTCCCTACTTTACACCTGCGCGTTCGTTACCGTTATGCAAACATGAAAGGTTCGTTTACTTAACGAGAAAAAAAACTCACGGAAAGAACATGCCAAACTCAGC
The DNA here is from genome assembly GCA_019802505.1 of Corydoras sp. C115. Taxonomy (NCBI): domain Eukaryota; kingdom Metazoa; phylum Chordata; class Actinopteri; order Siluriformes; family Callichthyidae; genus Corydoras; species Corydoras sp. C115. The sequence goes on from JAFMOC010000287.1 coordinate 453,927, forward strand.
ACCTGGTACCAGTATTAGTAGTTTTTTAGTAAGAGTAGTAGTGTTATTTGTAAGAGTATTAGTAAGAATAGAAGTAGTAGTATTGGTAAAAGTAGTATTAGTAGTAAGCGTTGATGTAGTAGTATTAATAGGAGTAAAAGTGGAAGTGTTAGTTTTAGTAGTATTAGTATTAGCAAGTGTGTTCGTAACAGTAGTAGTAATGGTAAACGTTTTAGTAAAAGTAGTAGGAGTTGAAGTATTGGTAAGAGTATTAGTAAAAGTAGAAATAGTAGTATTGGTAAGAGTAGCAGTATTGATTAGAGTATTAGTAAGAGATGAAGTAGGAATATTGGTAGGAGTATTAGTAAAAGTATTAGTATTAGTAAAGTATTAGTAAAAAAAGTTTTAGATTCAATCAGAGTATCAGTAAGTGTAGAAATAGTAGTATTAGTATGAGTTGAAGTATTGGTATTGGAAAGTGTTGGTGTGGTAGTATTAATAGTAGTATTAGTAAGAGTGTTCGTTACAGTAGTAGTAGTATTATTAGTAGTATTAGTACTTTACTAATGCTTTATTAGTGTTAATAAATTATTAGTAAGAGACAAAGTAGTAGTATTGGTAAAAGTGTTTGTATAGCAGTGGTATTGAGTATACAGTAATAGAGTATTAGAAAGAGTAGAAGTAATAGTGGTATTGGTTAGAGTATTAGTTAAAGTATTAGTGGTAGTTTTATTAGTATTAGTGTTAGTAACAGTAGTATTTGTTGTAGTATTCTCCAGCAGTCCTGTTTTAAAGCGTCCTCAGTGTTGAAGCCTCTGCTCAGAGTATTGAACCATCAACACTCCATGTTCCAGAACAGAGGACCATATCCCTCGACACAGGACTCTGGAGCGCCTCCCAGTGTTTCCATGTGAACAGAGGTTCTCCGGTGTTCTGAGTGCTGATGGAAGTCTGATGAGGTCACAGCCGCCCGTTCTTCAGCAGACGTTCTCGAGACGAAGCCTCGCGTCCCGTCCTCCTTAATGATCCCCTGTGTTAGTGACCTCTGGCTGCGGCGGCCGAACACAAGCGTCTCGAGCATGTCTGAGTGGAACCGACGGAACGCCGTGTGGGCACAAAAGAATCTCTCCTCGGAGCCAATCCACATTCTCCAGACGGGGGAGGGGGAGGGCCGGCGTGCGGGGGCGGCACTCCGGCTCCCGCACGCTTTATTTTCTGTGTTCTGACTCGGGCCTCGCCGCCGGAACCCGAGCGTGTTCAGGAATCTGATTCCGGAGCCGGCGGCTCGGCAGGCGGGGCGAGATGGAGTGAGGGCGTCCTGCCTGGATGGAGAATTGTTCTGGCGAGCCTCAGAACACTCGCGCCTCTGTAATCATTCCGACTGACTCACCGGGTCAACAGACGAGGCACAGACACCGCCGAGAGGCGGGCTGAGATCGGAACGTGGTGGGATGGAGGGGCGCCGTTGTTCCTGTAGGTCCTGATGAGAGGAGAACATACTCATGACGCTGCCAGAGAACAGGGCTGTAGATGAACTGTACGGGTCCCGCGATGGGACGTACTTCTTAGGCTTTAATCTAGAGCCCTTAACTGTGTACTCTCAAATGATGATGTCATCTGATCCAAATGGGGGGGGCGGAGCCAAGAAGGCTTCCATAGGTTCCGCCTCCCATTCACGACTCACAAACATCAAAACAGCCAACGGCGTAGAAGAACTTCCATAACGGCGCATCCGCAGCGGTCCCAGTACACGACCCTGTGGCACGCCACACCGCCTCTCTGTCTCTATTTATACCATCAAACATTCCGATGAGCCGCTCGCCTGACGTTTCCATTAGCACCCGTCCGTGCCGGTTCCCCTTTCATCTCCCCCTCTTGAAGAAACGTTCTCCGTGCGATTTGTTTGCGTCTCCGACGGAAGCACCTGGGTTCGTTTAGCGGTTATTAACACGTCGCTAATGGGTTTTAACGCGGGGATCCGAGGAGCCGAGCCGACGCTCAGATTACAGATGGGTGATAATTCCGGGACGTTCTAATTAATCTTTCGAAGACTTTACAGGTTTGTTTGCAGGCGCAGAGCCGGTTTCTCTGGCTGCCCGTAACATCGTAATGATTAGAAGGTGCTAATGAGGAACTCGTTACTCAGCAGATGTCTTTCGCTGTGGAACCGAGGAGCTGTCCAGCTCTAACTGTAACGTTCCGTACGTGGGCAGGTTATACGTGGCGGGATGACGCGACCCAGCGGGCGGTTTCCAGAGAGGTTTCCAGATTTCCGAAGGTTCCACTGCGACGGCGCACCATGACCACGCCCGCTGTGACCTCTGGGTAAGTCTACAACGACATATACAATAACACAAACCTGGGACATCCTGATTCAGAAGTATGTGGACGTCTGATCGATGCTCGAAGGTCCGAGTCCAAAATCTAGAGCAGAGTCAAGCCTCAGAGGTATCTGGGTTCCAATTCGTGACAGTAATAGTAAACGTGATGTGGGAGCTACAGGCGAAGTCAGAACTTCCTTCCTCAAATTGTTACCACCCCTCAGTGAGGTATTGTTAAAAACATCGGGATCTTTAAGGTTCCCCATTCATAAACGAAGACATGTCCACAACCCTGAGACAGGAGAACAGTAGATCCTCCTTTAGATCCTTCACCCTTTCATTAAACTGCGTCGGTTGTCTTCAGTGTGTTATACAGTGACCTCCGGAGGCTGAAGGGGTACCTGCAGGAACTGGGCGTCCCTCCCGATGATGTCACATCCTCCAGACAGAGTCTTCAGCAGGAGGTGAGGGACGAGGTTGAGGTAATATTATTACTGCTGTAACTGTTCTCACGGTGCTATGGTGGTCTTACCTCAGCCACCTCAACGTCAGCACGGCGCCTTCTACCTCAGTGTCGGTGAGGATCTGTTTATTATTCAGAACCGTATCGGCGTGGAACCCTGACTGAGGCGCCGATCGATCGCCGACTCGATCCACCTCCCGAATACGGCGGGGCTGTTGATCTTGGTGGAGGTGCGGGAGCGGAACAAAGGCCCGCCGCGGCCGTCACCGGGCCGAGAAGCTGGAGGAGTTGAAAAGTTCACGGCGCTGAAGAACAACGGTTCCCCGCCGAGCTTTTGGAGGCAGTCTGTATGAGGGGTGGTGGACCGATGAACACCCCCCCGCTGGTTCACGGCGTGGCGGCACCGCGCCGGCGAGGGCGGCTTTGTTTCCGCTATTCGCCGCCGTACAGTTCCACAAATAGGCTGCGTAGTCGAGTTGGTTCCACCAGCGTTCTGCTGAGGTCCAAATACCTGAAGAGTGACCACGCACAGTCCCACGCATGGGAATTGGGGTGTAAAGCACTCCACCGATGGACTCTGGAGCGGTGGATCCCGGTTCCGTTGGGTGGGGCAAGTCCGGGGTTGGTGGTGCTTGGTGATGTTACCTTCCAGACTGCATTACCAACTGTAAAGTTTGGGGGACGGAGGGGTAGTTTGGTTTGGGGCCCTTGTCTCGAGTGATGCTGGTACGTTAGACCTCGGTTCTGTCCACCGGGACGTGACCTAACATGACCTTCTCCATTTCCTCTTAGTACAAAGACCACAGAATGTCGGAACTCCGGAACCCCAAACCATCACACGAGTCCAGGTTCCGAGCGGCGGGACTCCACTCGGACCCGACGGACCCCCTGGCTGAACTGCGGGAGTATCTGTCCAGCCCACCAGCGGTTCCGTTCCGGGACGTTTCCCAGAAGCCTCGGGTCGCCGGTCCCGCCGAGAAAGGGAGCGTTGCCGGGGTTACGAGGCGGCCCCCTCGTCCCAGACTCGACAAACTGATGTTCCGCTCGGGGGCGGCGCACCCCCCCGCTCAGGACGCCCTCAGTTCCGTGGACGGTAAGTTCTCCACCTCAGCCTCCACTCTGAGTCACATGTCCTCAGTGGTTCTGACTCCCGGTGTTCAATCGTTTTAAAGACTATCCCGGTTGTTCAGTTGATAATACGAAGGTCAGCGTGTCACGCCCGGACCTCCGTCGGTCATGTGACCCCGGCGCGTGTCACTCATCATGGTTTCTCCTGCAGAGCGGTTCATTCAGGGCGTGGTGAAGACGCTCGGTCAGCACCGCGTCAACATGGACACCCTGACCCCGGGTGACCTGGACCAGCTCTCACAGGTCATCACCCAGGCCCTGCAGGTGGTGGACGGGAAGGTCAAAGGTCACGAGACCGTCCCAAACAAAGGGGAGGAGCTCAAGAGGAGACCTGGTGCCGGGTTCCGGCGTGGAGGAGACGCTGGAGATGAGGTCATGACCAAAGGTAAGCGTGCGGTTACCATGGCAACGCGTCCTGAGTCTGTATAACGCTGACGTCAGGCTTTATTTTGCAGACGGACCAATTAAAGACGACGTCCTCGGGACGGTGAGTCTCCTCTCAGCACCGCCGTCCCTCGGAACCTCCGTCCCCCTGCGCCTCCATCTCTCTGCATCTCCGTCCCCCCGCACGTCCGTCCCTCCACACCTCAGCACCGCGGAACCTCCGTCCCGCCGCACCACTGTCTGTCCACATCTAAACACCTCTGTCCCACAGCACCTCCATTCCTTTGCACCTCCGTCCCCCTGCACCTCTGTCCATCCACACTTCCACACCTCTGTCCCCCAGCACCTCCATCCCTTCGCACCTTTGTCCCTCAGCACCTCGGAACCTCCATCCATCACACATCTGTCCTGCCACACCACTGTCCGTCCACATCTCAACACCTCTGTCCCTCTACACTACTGTCCATCCACACTTCCACACCTCTGTCCCCCAGCACCTCCATCCCTTCGCACCTCCGTCCCCCCGCACCTCCACACCTCAACACCCGATCCCTCCTGGAGCTCGGTGCTTTTTGTTCCACTGATTGTTAAGGTTCTAAAATAAAAGTTCCTAATAAAAGACAAAAGAGAAGACGTCCTGGGTTTTAAACCGGGAACTATAAATGGAACCGGGACAAAATAAGGACTGGAAAGGCTCTAGTTCCACTGTTCTAGATTGTTCCATGATTAACAGTTGGCCTGGGAACATAAGTTCATAAGGTTCATAAGTAAGGTTCCTCATGGTTCCTCAAAGAAACATTTCAAACCTGAAGGTTGTGGGTTCAAACCCCGGGTGTACAGACGTTCCCGTCGGGGGCGATGTTTTAAAAGGTCATTCTTTTGGATCTGTTTGCAGAACCCGGCATTCCTCAGCGAGCTCCTCGGTTATCTGGACAGGAACTCGGGTTCTGAGGCTGCAGCTCGTCCTCAGAAGGACACGGACCTCCCTCAGCCCCCCTCTGATCGCAGAACAGCCGGCCTGGAGAACGTCCGCAGCCGGACCACGCAGACCGAGGTGGAGCCGGAGAGGAAGGTGGAGGCTTTGGACCGACCCGGCGATGGCGATGTGGAGCGGTGGCTTCACGGTGAAGAACGTACGAAGGACGCAGAACACAAAGAGAACGAGGTGAAGGACAAGAAGGTGGACGTGGAGACGGTCTCTGGTTCCCAACGCGATGGATACTTTGGCTACATCATCACTGAGGAGTGAGTGTGTGTGTGTGTGTGTGTGTGTGTGTGTGTGTGTGTGTGTGTGTGTGTGTGTGTGTGTGAGTGTGTGTGAGTGTGTGTGTTATTGTTGGTCTCATTCAGGGTAAAGGCAGGTGATTATTGAAGTGTCTCCACCACCTGTGTCCCCCCTCAGCTCCTCCGTCCACTTCCCCCGCCCTCCACCTCCACCCCCCACAGTCTCTGTCTGCTGTTTCATTTTTTATTAAAACATCATTCATTCATTTACATTCACTTTCTTCTTTGTTAATCCCATAATCCCCTCACCCCCTCATTCCCTAACCCCATAACCCCCTCACCCCCTCATTCCCTAACCCCATAACCCCTCACCCCCTCATTCCCTAACCCCATAACCCCCTCACCCCCTCATTCCCTAACCCCATAACCCCCTCACCCCCTCATTCCCTAACCCCATAACCCCCTCACCCCCTCATTCCCTAACCCCATAACCCCCTCACCCCCTCATTCCCTCATTCCCTAATCCATAACCCCCTATTCCCTCATCTTCTTCATCTTCTTCATTCATTCTCAGTGGGGGCTGATGGACCCTCTCCTAATAAAACGGTCAGTCTCTGGTTCTCTGTGAGGGTTCTAAAGCTGCTCATCTCTCTCTCTAATTGGTTGGGGTATTTGTCTCTGATGGCGGTGTACTTGGGGCAGTTCAGGAGGAAGTGCCCCTCTGTCTCCACCTCCCCTGTCCTGCAGTGAGCACACAGTCGCTCCTCTCTCGATGGCCAGGCTGTGGTCACTCAGTCTGTATGTGGTGAGGATCTGTGTCTCGGACAGTGCTGAGATACGTGGACAGGCTGTGGTCCTGTTTTAGGGTCAGATAACACTGTAATCTGTTTTGGGTTTGGGTTCTCCAATGTTCCAGATAGGGGTTTTTGAGCTGCTTTATAATTTGGGTGACTCTGATTGGTGACTGATTGGACTGTATCTCTCTCTCTCTCTCTCTGTCTCTCTCTCTCTGTCTCTCTCTCGCCCTCTGTCTCTCTCTGTCTCTCTCTCTCTCTCTCTCTCTCTCTCTCTCTCTCGCCCTCTCTCTCTCTCTCTCTCTGTAGCTCTCTCTCCACTGATCAGGGTTTGAATCTGATGGAGATTTTGGCTCGGAGGCTGAACATTCACGTCACTGACTTCCTTCAGCTCTCGTAAGTTTCTGTTCTTACAAACCTCAGTTCTCCCTCGGTTCTGGTTCTCCCTCAGTTCTGGTTCTCCCTTGGTTCTGGTTTTCCCTCGGTTCTGATTCTCCCTCGGTTCTGATTCTCCCTCTGTCCTCCCTCCGGTCGTTCTCCGGTCTCTGTCCTGTATCCGGTTCAGAACCTGTCACAGGTGTTCTCCTGGAATCAAGGACCGTCGGTGGAACACAGCGCGGCGGAACGGTTCTCTGTGTCGGTTCTCTGTGTCGGTTCTCTGTGTCTGTTCTCTATATCTGTTCTCTGTATCGGTTCTCTGTGTCGGTTCTCTGTATCGGTTCTCTATATCGGTTCTCTGTGTCGGTTCTCTATATCTGTTGTCTGTGTCGGTTCTCTGTGTCGGTTCTCTGTGTCGGTTCTCTGTGTCGGTTCTCTATGTCTGTTTTATGTATCGGTTCTCTGTATCGGTTCTCTGTATCGGTTCTCTGTTGGCTATGGAAGCTGATGACGTGCGGGCGCTTTCTCCCGGCCGCCGCCGTCCTTGAGCGCTTTGTTTCGGTGCTTTGAATGGCACGCGGCTTCCGCTGCAGACGGACGTCCAGCGCCGACCTCGCGCCGCACGTTCTCACCACGTCCTCGACAAGACCTCAGCGTCACGCTCCCCAGAGTGCGTCACGCTCCCCAAAGCCTCCTCGTTCCGCAGCCCACAGAGACGAGAACCGGCAGGGGGTGGGATGGGGGGGGGTGTGTGTTTGGGGGGGTAATCCAGTGAAATTGAAAGGCGTTTGTGAGATGAGGATGAGGGTAGAACCTCGTATTGGAACTCCGATTGTCGGCGGAAAGAACCTTAAAATCCTGCGACACGACCAAAACTCGGTTCCAGAGCAGGGACGACAGAACGTCAGTAGAGTCCACGACTCGTTATCTGACGGGTTCTCCTGGTGAGGCGGGATGGAGACCGAAGACCTCCGGGCTTTGAACAAACCGGGGTTCCGCAGCAGGCTGGGTTTGGTTCAGTAGAACATCTCCCTCAGCGTTCGAGGAACCTGCTCGCTCTTCAGCGGAGACTCCGTTTACAGAACCCGCCGGGTCGTGGGTCCGGACCCGCTGAGTGTTCTGCACCCTGAGGACACGATTTAGAAAGTTCCGGAACTCGAGCCGAGACGTGGACAGGTCTGAGGATCTTAATAGAACCTCGGGTTTGGTGGTGAGGGAGGTGTGAGGCTGGTGGGAGGTGTTGAGCCTCATCAGGGAGGTGAGAGGTTGGGGGGAGTGGAGAACCGAGGGGGGGGGGGGGTCTCTGCACCATTCAGAGGAATGTATTGGGATGCCGACACTTCGCACTCTGTCCTTTATGATGTCACGCTGGTTGTCTGTCTTCAGCCTCTCTGTGAGGACGTGAAGAACGTGGAGAACGAGGAGAACGTGGAGAACGGGTATTCCTTCCTCTTCCGTTCAGAGCAGCTGTGTGAGGTCAGACACCGATGTTGGGTGAAATGATCTGCTTCGCAATCGTTGTTCTGATTCATCCCAAAAACACGAGTCCCCTGTCTTCACGTCTTCAGACGATTTGGTCTTGCGTTCCTTCCGTTCGGGTCTGATGTTCTTTAATCTCATAACCAGTTCAGAACCCCGTGTCTCTTACCGGGTCTGGGCGTCGTTGACATTGGCATGTTCTCCTCCTCAGCAGCAGACGTTCGTCCGAAGGGCGTGACCTCACGTTTTTGGACGTTCTGCGTTTTGTTGGAGAACGTTCTCTCTGAGGAACGTGTATTTTTAAATCAGACACTTCCTCCAGGGGGCGGCGGTTCCTCGGTTCCGCGCGTCCGCGGCGTGATAGCATCTATAAGAGCAACATTAATAATGCTGCTAATAATACCGGCGCATGTTCTCGCGCGCC
>JAFMOC010000287.1:467500-492800 GCA_019802505.1 Corydoras sp. C115
CACTCACACACACACATACTGGTTTTCATGTTTATCGGGGACCAACATTCTGATCATCAACTGCGGGGACCACCCTTTCTAAAGGTTTTAGAGGTTCAAAAAAAATCAGGCACAATAACCAATGTTCCGTTAGCTTATACACGCCTTTAAACATTCCAAAAGACGAAGTAATGTCTTGCTCGTCATATATGGGGACTCGTGAAAAATCTAATAAACATGGCTAATGGGGAATGCATACCACAGCAGGTAATAGGATAAAACTCAACTCAGTTCAACAACAACAACAACAACAACAGAAAAAAATCGAACACTTGTTCACTTAGTATAACAATGGATTTTTTTTTATTTTATTTCACATGTTATTTATGTTGCAATTTTCTTTTATAAGCTGTTATTCTATTATAAACATAATATTTTACATTCTTCCAGTCCCGGTTCTTAAGAACTTCTGGTTCAGCTCTTAAACACCTCTCACAGTTGTGCTTTGCTGGTACAATACATGAGGTGATGAATCTACTCATGTGCCTTTCCACAGCTTGCACCTCCGTCTGCTTCCAGGGTGTTTTCTTCTTCTTGGTAGCATTACCTTAAAGTGGTCAGAAAAATACATTTGAAATTGAAATGTGTATAAGCTGAAGTATTACATTGTCTGAACATTTCTTAAGAAACAAAAGACAATCATCACTGACATACAGTAGGAAGTAGAAATGAAAAATAAGATCACCTTTGAAGGAAGGCCTTATAGCACTAACTTCTGATGACATCTCATTGTCTGATGACTGTTTGCGTTGTTTGGGCTGTGGTGACAGCATTTCATTGCTCAAGCTAGAAGAAAGTGTCATTTCTGCCGATCGCTCTGTGGAAAATTATTGAAAAATAGAGATCAATAAAGTTCTTATTGTACATTAGGAGCTCAACAAATACATGAAAGTAAATTTATTACAATAAGGGAAAACTATAGTCTTTTAACAGCAATTTACTGACATACCACTAACTGCAGGTGAACAGCTTCCCTCCTGTATGCTCCTGTGCTCTTCATCACTGTCCACAGCTCTTTCTATGGAAGTCAAACAAATTACAGCTTAACTATGCGATCAAACAAAAAGAAATGTATAGTAAAAAAGTAAGAAAGTTAAAATGTCACACCATCAGGATCTAGCCCAATTTCATCCAAGTTCTTGCCATGAAACTCAGCTAATCTTCCTTGCTCAAGCGCCATTAGAACTTTGCTAATTTTGGCGAGTTGAAGGGTCTTCTCAGGCAGTCGATAGAACTCTCGATGGATCCTTATATCATGTCCAAGAAAATTAGCCAGCTGGTCCATCTCGGTGTCTGTCATATTTAGCACAGTTGAAAGAGTAGCAGCATGCTTTCTTAATCTGGTAGATGTCAGAGACCCAGGACATTTTGCACCACACATCTTTGCAACGTTGCGAAGGCAGTCTGATCCTCGGAAATGTGTCATGGCTTCTGGTCTTGCAAACATATAGCTGTTGTCTTCTTGAACCCCACAAGTTTCTCTCTGCTTAACAAGCAGTTCTAATGCATGCTGCATTTTTGAAGTCAGCAGAATTGGAACCGGGCGACCACGCTTTCCCCTGATGACAACCCTTGAGAAGTGTCTACAGAGTTTTTTTTTTCCACTTCAGAGAGTGCCCAGTCCACATCCTCATGGTGATCAGAAGTGTCTCTTGATAAAAATGCAGCTAAAGGCATGCTAGAAACCTCTCCTTCCCTGCGTCGATTAAACAGAATGATCTGTGCCAGGCATACCTTCGCGAGATCCGTCCAGGCTTTGGCAGAGGGATTTTCAGTGAGTAAATTGAAAAACTCATCTTGCATTCGACTAAGATATGCATGCATTTTTTGGACATCTTCGGTAAAAGGCATGAGAGTAGGTACATTCCACTTTGCTTCCCTAATGTTCCTCAATGCTGTAGCAGAGATCAGCTCATTCCACTTTTCCTGATGGATCTCTTGAAACTCATTTGCATTCTTCACAAGTTCAGTGTTGTTTGAGATTAAACCCTGAGCTTTTAAGAGTTTGCTTACTTTAACCAGAGTGTTCCCAAGTTTGGTTGCTAATGATGGGGTCAAAAACGTGTTGGTTTGATAGTCATACCCACATGTAATCTTAACAGCTTGGATCACCTCCATGTACTTGTTAGGATTAATGAGATCTTCCATTTTTTTCAAGCTGGTGGCTTTTCTGGCATTGTGAATAAGCCTTCCCATTTCTCGCATCTTCTCTCGCACATGCTGTTGATTCTTAGCTGATCTCCCACCTTTGTTCAGCAAGTGTTGCCCAACATTAATAATGACTAGGTCATTTTTTATTAAACTTGTGACTGGGTCAGGATTCATTGCACTGATTACTCCCCATAGTTCTTTACTGACATGTGAAGGCACAGGCCCAGTGAACGTACACAAAGACTGAACACGGTTTTTTCCAGGTTTGGGGCCAACCGATCCAGGCCTAAGTTGACAGTTACGCACGTGTCGCCACAGGAACTTTCTTCTAAATAGTGCTTGACAATATGCACAGTGCATGAAATCATTTCCCTGTGCTTCTTCACGTGGGCGTTTAAATGGAACAAGTTTCCCCTTTCCAGACTGCATAACAGCGGCATTGTGGGCATAGTTTCCTCTGTTGCGAATATAATCTAGCAGGTTCTTTCTTTCCTTGGAAGCCTTCGGAAAGCTTAGAGCTTTGGACACATCAAATTCATTCTCATGAACACGTTGAAGATGTCTTGCCATCTTAGAATAAGGTTTAGAGCAATACAAGCAATAATGTTTCTTGTCATACACTCTTTGTCCACCCATCCTTTTGCTTGCACTAACAACTATGCGGTCAGTTATGTTCTGACTTGAACTGGGCTCTTCTGCTTCAGATGTACAGCTGTGCTGGTCAATGGTGATTCTGTCTGATGTAGCATTGAAAACCGGGGAATTCCCCAAGCCAGAGACATCCACATTTTGCTTACGTTTTGCTGACAGGTTTAGTTCAAGGCTAGCATCACCTTCGCCATCACTGGAGTATCTGGAGTGTGATCATCTGCACTCTCTGATGTAGAATCAAATAGTTCACCAGAATCTTCAAGGTTTGTGTCTTTCATCTAAATATAAGATAATAATAATAAAAAAATAAATAAATAAAAAAAAAACAACAACATTTTATATGATAAATTTTATATGATACTTACTAGCTACAATTATGTTTATATGCTTAGTTAAGCACTTACTATGATACTTTTAGTCCTCCTCAGTCTTGGTACAGGAATGTCTAATTCTTCTTGATACTCTGTCACAATCTGTAAATAAAGCAATATAACAATTTACATCATAGTTTAATCCATGAAAATAGTATTTTAAGAATAATGAAAGATTTCATCCTGCTCAGAAAAAAAAACTGTGTTCTCACCTCTGGAATAATAATAACACTTTCAGGGGGACCTTTCTCACACATTACAGTTCCACAGGGGGACCTTTCACACACCGACATTACAGTTTCTTATGGTGAATGCCCGATTTATGGCCGATTTAACAACTACCCCTGTCTCTACACCTGAAGGCGATCTGTTAGCACTAATGACGGCGTTAAATTGCACGCGGTTTCAAAATAAATGTCCCATACCTGAAGCTTTGGATAAATTGAGAAATTGCATTATTTAGGTATTTATTTATTAATCCTAACAACAAGTATTGCTAAGAAAGTATATCTAACTAAAAAGTAAGTTTTATATATATATATATATATATATATATATATATATATATATATATATTTATATATGTATATAAATGTGCTTACCTTTTGTTTTCCTGTTAATCCTCTGCACAAATATTTTCTTTGATGATCACTCTGGTCTTGCAGCAGCTTCACTGGTTACCCATGAAGTTCCACTTAGATTACAAAACTCTTCTGGTAACTTTTAAGATTATTCATAACCTTGCTCCTCCATATCTGTCCAACTTAGTTATGTAACATGTAACACCACTCATAAACTATAGGGGAAGAAACTGAACTCCGCCACACACACACACACACACACACACAGAAAATCATGCAGTATGGGCCAAAGCTTAAAACTTCATAAGCACTATCAGAAAACCTTTTTTAATCATTTAAAATGGTTTCCCGTTTGGGGACTAGAATTTTGGTCCCCACACCGCAAGAGGTCCTCATGAGATGACTATGTAAACAGACAAATGTCCCCGCAACGTGATGATTACCAGAACACACACACACACACACACACACACACACACACACACACACACACACACACACACACACACAGTTGACCTTCACTCCAGCAAACACTTGTCAAAATGCCAGCTGTAATTACCCCCCCACTCCACCTAAACTAACAGTCCACCTGTCTCACTGTCTCACTCTCTCACTGTCTCACTGTCTCACTGTCTCACTGTCTCACTCTACCCTGATTGGTGATGACGTCATGGATCAGTCATTTTCGGGTTCTTTCAGGAGAGCAGGGTTCTGTGGTTCCGTGTGTCCTCAGAGGTTCTGGGACGTCCCTGTTTAACATCAAGCCTTGTTTTCATCCCAAATTCCGTCGTCATGGTGATGGGGGGGGGGGCTGGTCTCCGTCCTCGCGGGCGTGTGCCGCCGTGTGTTCTGTGGCGGGGTTAGGCTGTGTGGGGGGGGGTGGGGGGGGGGGGGGGTTCCTCTGATTGGGCGTCAGGCCGCGTGTCATTTGTGCCCCTTTGTGTTTTCTGGAGACCAATTCAGAGTCTGATTACTGTGATGTCACGGCGACCGGCGTCCCGGCGCTCAGCGGCTCCGCGGGGGTTCTGTGTGTGTGTGTGTGTGTGTGTGTGTGTGTGTGAGTGTGAGTGTGAGTGTGAGTGTGAGTGTGTGTGTGTGTGTGAGTGTGAATTTAAACACAACCTTTCTTCTCTGATTTCATCTTAAAGATTAGATTAATTTTTTTTTAAATAATAAAGTTGATCAGTTAATTAAAACCGTTTCCTGATTGGTTCATTAAGACGGCTTCTCTAATTGGTTGATTTAGGAGGTTGCTCCGCAGCATGGTGGCGCTGTCCACCGATTGGAACCCTTAGAAGAAATAGATAAATGTCATGACATTATAATAAACAGGTGTACTGATGCCCCGCCCCCTTTTCCTCACCTTTGACCCCTGCTGGTTCCACGTTCTAAAACCCGGAGCGATTCTCGCGCGGTTTGGAATGAAACGGCGCCTCCTTCAGGTCCGGACGCGCCTCACGGGGCGCCAGACACGCGCGGAAATCCTCTGACACACTCGCTGAGTAAACGCGGATTTGGGCGCCGCGCCGCCGGACGGCGGGAGGTTCTCCACAAACACGCGGGGATTAGCGCGGGGGTGCGTCTGCTGATTCCCGCCCCCCTGGGGTCCGGGTGCGAGGCGGTGGTGAGATTGGGGCGAGGAACCGACAGACGGGACGGCTCGTCAGACGCCACAGAAGCTACATGCTAATCAGCCGAGAGCGCGTGGCGTTAGCATGCCGTCGCCGCGGATCCGCACGTTCGTTAACATCAGATCTAATTATTCATGAACAAATCAGCGTCATGGAGACGGGTCCTTAACTCTGCAGGAACCTTCATTTGGTTCATGGGACTGTTTGGGAAGGTTCCTGTTTGTTTTGTTTGGAACTATAGATGACGCGGCGTCTTTAAAGTGAAAATTTTAATATTTAAATATCCGTGTTCTCTGATTGGTTCCTTTGAAAAAAGGTTCTCTGATTGGTTCATTTGAAAAGGTTCTCTGATTGGTTCCTTTGAAAAAAGGTTCTCTGATTGGTTCATTTGAAAAGGTTCTCTGATTGGTTCCTTTGAAAAAAGGTTCTCTGAATGGTTCCTTTGAAAAAAGGTTCTCTGATTGGTTCATTTGAAAAGGTTCTGTGATTGGTTCCTTTGAAAAAAGGTTCTCTGATTGGTTCCTTTGTAAAGGTTATCTGATTGGTTCCTTTGAAAAAAGGTTCTCTGATTGGTTCCTTTGAAAAGGTTCTCTGATTGGTTCCTGCAGAACCTCGGCAGTGTTCAAAGCGCTCGCTCCTCGTTTGTTCTTCCCTCTTTGAATGTAATTAATAAGATTTCCTCTCATGTGACGGGATAGGCTCCGCTCTGCACTGCGTGCGACGTTCTCTCTTGTTCTCCTGAAAGTGGGACGTCCGCAGGTCTTTATTCAGGAGAACCGGGTTCTTTCTCTCTGTTGGGTTCTTTAAAGCTTTCATGTTCAGAGCTCATTAAATATTCGTTCTCCGCCTCCATCGTTTAGAACATCACAACCGTTCCTGCTGATGGCGCCGACGCGCGGCCCTGAGGCTTAACCACCTGACACTGTACCACCTGACACTGTACCACCTGACACTGTACCACCTGACACCGTACCACCTGACATGTACCACCTGACCACCTGACATGTACCACCTGACATGTACCACCTGACCACCTGACATGTACCACCTGACACTGTACCACCTGACATGTACCACCTGACACGTACCACCTGACCACCTGACACTGTACCACCTGACACTGTACCACCTGACACTGTACCACCTGACATGTACCACCTGACACTGTACCACCTGACATGTACCACCTGACATGTACCACCTGACATGTACCACCTGACATGTACCACCTGACACTGTACCACCTGACACTGTACCACCTGACATGTACCACCTGACATGTACCACCTGACACTGTACCACCTGACACTGTACCACCTGACATGTACCACCTGACACGTACCACCTGACACTGTACCACCTGACACTGTACCACCTGACACTGTACCACCTGACATGTACCACCTGACACTGTACCACCTGACACTGTACCACCTGACACTGTACCACCTGACATGTACCACCTGACACTGTACCACCTGACATGTACCACCTGACACTGTACCACCTGACACTGTACCACCTGACATGTACCACCTGACACTGTACCACCTGACATGTACCACCTGACACTGTACCACCTGACACTGTACCACCTGACACTGTACCACCTGACATGTACCACCTGACACTGTACCACCTGACACTGTACCACCTGACACTGTACCACCTGACACTGTACCACCTGACACTGTACCACCTGACACTGTACCACCTGATTCCACCCTGTTCAGCACACGAGCCTCATTCTTGCCCCCGGCGTGGCGTGGCGGCTCCAGCGGGGGGATGAATGGGTATGCCGACTCTTTGCCTCCATTAAGCTGCTTTATATCTGAGTTCCTCGGTTCTCCAGCACAACCTTCACCCTGCATTCAGCACCGCGGAGGTTTCATCTGTCCATTAGAACACGTTCTCATTGTGTTCTTAAAAGCAGGCAGGCTCTGCTGATGAATGGACGAGAGAGACAGAGACAGAGAGAGAGAGAGAGACAGAGAGAGAGCGACAGAGAGAGAGAGCGACAGAGAGAGAGAGAGAGAGACAGATAGAGAGACAGAGAGACAGAGAGAGAGACAGAGAGACAGAGAGAGAGAGACAGAGACAGAGAGAGAGACAGAGAGACAGAGAGAGAGAGAAACAGAGAGAGAGAGACACAGAGAGAGAGAGAGAGACAGAGAGAGAGAGACAGAGAGAGAGAGAGAGAAACAGAGAGAGAGAGACAGAGAGAGAGACAGAGAGAGAGTGAGGGAGGAGGAACAGGGAGAAACAAAGGCGTCCCCCCTCGTGCTCTTCAAAGCAGGACGATGACATTTGGAGTTCTCAGTTCAAAGCTGTTTTTTTCTTTTGTTCTTCTCTCTGAATTTAATTCATAATATTTCCTCTCGCAGAGACGCACCGGATTAACACCGCACAGCCGCCGCACCACCACCGCGCAGCCGCCGCACAGCCGCCGCACAGCCGTCACACAGCAACCACACAGCCACCACACAGCCACCACACAGCCACCGCACCACCACCGCGCAGCCGCCGCGCACCCGCCACACAGCCGCCACACAGCCGCCACACAGCCACCACACAGCCGCCACACAGCCACCACACAGCCGCCACACAGCCACCGCACCACCACCGCGCACCCGCCACACAGCCGTCACACAGCCGTCACACAGCCGCCACACAGCCGCCACACAGCAGCCACACAGCCGCCACACAGCCGCCACACAGCAACCACACAGCCGCCACACAGCAACCACACAGCAACCACACAGCCACCACACCACCGTGCAGCTGCTGCACCACCGCGCACCCGCCGCACAGCCACCACACAGCCACCACACACCCGCCACACAGCCGCCACACAGCAACCACACAGCAACCACACAGCCGCCACACAGCAACCACACAGCAACCACACAGCCGCCACACAGCCGCCACACAGCAACCACACAGCAGCCACACAGCCGCCACACAGCCGCCACACAGCCGCCACACAGCAACCACACAGCAGCCACACAGCCGCCACACAGCAACCACACAGCAACCACACAGCCGCCACACAGCCGCCACACAGCAACCACACAGCAGCCACACAGCCGCCACACAGCCGCCACACAGCCGCCACACAGCAACCACACAGCCGCCACACAGCCGCCACACAGCCGCCACACAGCCGCCACACAGCCGCCACACAGCAACCACACAGCAGCCACACAGCCGCCACACAGCAACCACACAGCAGCCACACAGCCGCCACACAGTCGCCACACAGCCGCCACACAGCCGCCACACAGCAACCACACAGCCGCCACACAGCCACCACACAGCCACCACACAGCAACCACACAGCAACCACACAGCAACCACACAGCCGCCACACAGCCGCCACACAGCCGCCACACAGCAACCACACAGCAACCACACAGCCGCCACACAGCCACCACACAGCAACCACACAGCAACCACACAGCAACCACACAGCCGCCACACAGCCGCCACACAGCAACCACACAGCAGCCACACAGCAGCCACACAGCCGCCACACAGCCGCCACACAGCCCCCACACAGCAACCACACAGCCGCCACACAGCAACCACACAGCAACCACACAGCCGCCACACAGCCGCCACACAGCCGCCACACAGCAACCACACAGCCCCCACACAGCAACCACACAGCCGCCACACAGCAACCACACAGCAACCACATAGCCGCCACACAGCCGCCACACAGCCGCCACACAGCAACCACACAGCAACCACACAGCAGCCACACAGCCGCCACACAGCCGCCACACAGCCGCCACACAGCAACCACACAGCAGCCACACAGCCGCCACACAGCCGCCACACAGCCACCACACAGCCACCACACCACCGTGCAGCTGCCGCACCACCGCGCACACACAGCAACCACACAGCAACCACACAGCCGCCACACAGCAACCACACAGCAACCACACAGCAACCACACAGCCACCACACAGCAACCACACAGCAACCACACAGCAACCACACAGCCACCACACAGCCACCACACAGCAACCACACAGCCACCACACAGCCACCACACAGCAACCACACAGCAACCACACAGCCGCCACACAGCCGCCACACAGCAACCACACAGCCACCGCACCACCACCGCGCACCCGCCGCGCACCCGCCACACAGCCGCCACACAGCCGCCACACAGCCACCACACACACCACACCACCACACACACCACCCACCACACCCCACCAGCACACCACCACCCAACACCACACAGCAGCCACACAGCCGCCACACAGCCGCCCACACAGCAGCCACACAGCCGCCACACAGCCGCCACACAGCCGCCACACAGCAACCACACAGCCGCCACACAGCCACCACACCACCGTGCAGCCACCACATGCGACACACCCCACCTTTTCTTCTTCTTGTTCTCAGTCCACACCCACCTCGCAACACGCGGCCGTGGTTCCACCATGGTTCAACCACCATGGTTCAACCACACATTCTGCTGTGGTTCAGCCAACCACACAGTGATTCACTGTGGTTCCACACCCCCACACCATTCTGCTGTGGTTCCACCACAACCGCACAGGGGGGTTGCCACCATGATTCCTCCCTCACACCACACCACCTCACACAGCACACACATGAACGCACAAACACACAGAACAAAACCACACATTGCAACCACAGAACCCCCCCCCACACACCCCACCCACCCACACACCCACCTCCACCACACAGTTAAACCACACAGCCGCGGACACACAGCCACACCACAGCTTCAGCCTGCACCACACTCTCTCACAACATGCCACCACCCCCCGCCCACACCCACCCACCCCCTTCCACCACCCCCCACCCCAACCCTTCACACCACCCCCCCACACCCAACCACACAGCAACCACACAGCCGCCACCAGCCACCACACACCACCGCCACACCAGCCACCCGCCCACACACCGCCACACAGCACCACACGCCACCCCACACACCCACACGCCACACAGCCACCACACAGCCACCACACAGCCCAACCACACCGCACCCCCACAGCACCACACCCCACCACACAGCACCACACAGCCCACACACCCACCACACAGCACCACACACCCCACCACACAGCCACACACACACAGCACCACACAGCCACCACACACCCAACCACACAGCAACACACAGCCACCCACACAGCCACAGCACACACACACCACACAGCACCCCACACACACGCCACACCCCACACAGCAGCACCCACACACAACCACACCACACCCCCACCACACACCCCAACCACACAGCCACCACACAGCCACACCACACACACAACCACACCCCCCAGCCACCAGCACCCACACCACCACACACCACCACACAGCAACACACAGCCACCACACAGCCCCACACACAACCACACAGCAACCACACCACACACACCACACAGCCACCACCACACAGCACACCACACAGCACAGCCACACAGCCACCACACAGCACCACACCCCCAACCACACAGCAAACCACACAGCACACCCACACACCACCACACACCCCACCACACACCCACCACACAGCCACCACACACACCACCACACACACAACCACACAGCACCACACACACCCACCACACAGCACACCACACACAACCACACACACACACCACACAGCCCACACACAGCACCCCACACCACACACACCACCACACAGCCCACACAGCAACCCACACAGCAACCACACAGCAACACCACCACCAAACCACACAGCACCCCACACAGCCACACACACAGCCACCACACACCACCACACACCACACAGCCACCACACAGCACACCCACACAGCCCCACACACCACCCACACAGCACCACACACCCCCACACCCCCACACACCACCACACCACCAGCCACACAGCCAACCCACACAGCAACCACACAGCACACCACACAGCCACCACACAGCACCACACAGCCACACAGCCACCACCACACACCACACACACACCCCACACCCACACAGCAGCCACACAGCCCCACCACCAACAGCCACCACACAGCCACCCACACAGCACACAGCCACACACAGCAACCACACAGCACCCACACAGCACCACCACACACACACCACCACACAACCACCACACAGCAACCCACACACAACCCACCACCAGCACACACCCCCACACCACACACACCCCACCACACAGCCACCACACAGCCACCCACACACCACACAGCCACACACACAGCCAACCACACAGCAACCACACAGCACCCACCACACACACAGCCACCACACAGCAACCACCACCCAGCACACACCCACACCCACACCACACACGCAACCACACACACACACAGCAACCACACACCAGCCACACAGCCGCCACCACACAGCACCCACACAGCACCCACACAGCCCCACACAGCACACACACACAGCCACCACACATCAACCAACCACACCAAGCCCACCACACCCCACCACCCAAACCACCCACACCAGCACACCACACAGCCACACCCACACAGCCCCACCACAGCAACCCACACAACAGCCACACCACCACACACACCACCACCCCAGCCACCACGCACACCCACCACCACAGCCACACACCCCACACAGCCACCCACCAGCCACCACACACAACCCACACAACACCACACACACACACACACCCACCACACCACCACACACACAGCCCCCACACACCAGCCACACAGCCACCACACAGCCCACCACACACAGCACACCACACAACCCCACACCACCACCACACAGCAACCACACAGCACCACCACACAGCACACCCCACACAGCACCCACACAGCCACACCACCCCACACCAACCACCAGCCACCACACACCACCACACAGCCACCACACACACAACCACCACACACCCACCACACAGCCACACACACAGCAACCACACACAACCCACCACCACACAGCCACCACACAACACCACACACCACACACACACCACACAGCCCAACCACACAGCCACCCACACCACACAGCACACCACAACCCACACCCCCACACCCCACAGCACACCCCACACCACCCCACCCACACACACCCCCACCACCACACCACACAGCACCACCACACCCCCACACACACCACCCACGCCGTGGGTTCCACCACCCAACACCAACCCACACACACCCCCCCACCCAAAACAAGCCACACCACCAGCCACCACACCCCCCAACACAGCCACCACCAGCCCCACACACCCACAACCCCCCCCCACCCCACCACACACCCACAACACACACACCACACCCCACGCAACACACACAAACAACCCCACACAGCAACCCCCACCACCCACCCACCACACCACCCACCCACACACCAAACCACACCCCCACACCCCACACACAGCCCACACACCAACCACACAGCCCACCCCCCACACCGCACACACCACCACAACACACACACACCACCACACCACCCACACCACCCACCCACCCCACACCACCAACAGCAACCACCCAGCCCCACACCCCACACACAACCACACACACCCACACCCCACACACACCACACAGGCACCCCACACACCCCACCCCACCCACACAGCCACCACACAGCACCACACACCACCACACACCACACCACCACACCACCCACACAGCCGCCACACAGCAACACCACACCCACCACAGCAACCACACCACCCACACAGCACAACACACACCCACCCAGCAACCCACCACACCAGCACCCACACAGCCACACCACACACACACACCACACACAGCACACACCACACCACAAGCAACCACACAGCCGCCACACAGCCACCACACAGCCGCCACACAGCCACACACAGCCAACCACACAGCAACCACACAGCCACCAACCACACAGCACACACACAGCCCCACACACCAGCCACACACACAGCACAGCACACACAGCAACCACACACCCCACCACACAGCCCCACACAGCCCACACAGCAACCACACACACACCACACACAACACCACACAGCCACCACACAGCCCCACACACACACCACACAGCACCCACACAGCCCACACACACACACCACACACCACCACCCACACACACCCCACACACCCCACACCACACAGCACCACACACCACCACACACCACACACAGCACCACACAGCAAAGCCACACAGCCCAACACACAGCAACCACACAGCACACAGCCACCACACACAGCCACCCAGCAGCCACACAGCCCACACGCACCACCACAGCCCCCACACAACCACACCACCACACAGCCACCACACAGCCAACCACACACCACCCACACACCACCACACAGCCAACCACACAGCCACCACACACACACCACACCACCACACAGCAACCACACAGCAACCACACAGCACACCACACACCACACCACACAGCAGCAAACCACACAGCCACCACACAAGCCAACCACACACACGCCACACACAGCAACCACACAGCAACCACACAGCACCACACAGCCACCACACAGCCACCCACAGCACACCACAGCAGCAACCACACAGCAACCACACACCGCCACACAGCCCACACAGCAACCCACACAGCAACCAACACAGCAGCCACACAGCACACCACACACCACCACCAGCCACCACACAGCAACCACACCACACACCCACCACAACAACCACACACCACCCACACAGCAACCACACAGCAACCACACAGCCACCACACAGCAACCACACAGCCACCACACAAGCCCCCCACCACACACCACCACACAGCCACCACACAGCCACCACACAGCCAACCCACCCACACACCACCCACACAGACACCACACAGCAACCACACAGCACCACACACAACCACACAGCCACAACAACACCACCACACAGCAACCACACACCAACCACACAGACACCACCACACGCCACACACACCACACAGCAACCACACAGCACAACCCACACACAGCAACCACACAGCCACCACACAGCACCACACACAGCAACACACACAGCCACCACACAGCAACCACACACCCACAACCACACAGCACACACACAGCACCACAGCCACAACAGCACCCACACACACACACACAGCCACCACACAGCACCACACACACCGCCACACAGCAACCACACCAGCAACCACACAGCCCCACAGCAACCACACAGCAACCACACAGCCACCACACAGCAACCACACAGCACACCACACAGCCACCACACAGCCAACACACAGCAACCACACAGCACCACACAGCCAACCACACAGCAACCACACAGCACCACACAGCACCACACAGCACACACCACAGCCCACAGCCACCACACAGCAACACCACACAGCAACCACACAGCACACAGCACCAACACACACAGCCACCACACAGCACCACACCACACACAGCAACCACACAGCAACCACACAGCACCACACAGCAACCACACAGCCACCACACAGCAACCACACAGCCACCACACAGCCACCACACAGCCACCACACAGCAACCACACAGCAACCACACAGCACCACACAGCCACCACACAGCCACCACACAGCCACCACACAGCAACCACACAGCAACCACACAGCAACCACACAGCAACCACACAGCCGCCACACAGCAACCACACAGCAACCACACAGCAACCACACAGCAACCACACAGCAACCACACAGCCACCACACAGCCACACAGCAACCACACAGCAACCACACAGCACCACCACACAGCCACCACACAGCAACCACACAGCCACCACACAGCAACCACACAGCACCACCACACAGCAACCACACAGCAACCACACAGCAACCACACAGCAACCACACAGCCACCACACAGCCGCCACACAGCAACCACACAGCAACCACACAGCCACCACACAGCAACCACACAGCAACCACACAGCAACCACACAGCAACCACACAGCCACCACACAGCAACCACACAGCAACCACACAGCCGCCACACAGCCAACCACACAGCAACCACACAGCCACCCACACCACAACAGCAACCACACAACCACACAGCCCACACAGCAACCACAACCACACAGCCACCACACAGCAACCACACAGCAACCACACAGCCACCACACAGCAACCACACAGCCACCACACAGCAACCACACACCACACAGCCACCACACAGCAACCACACAGCAACCACACAGCAACCACACAGCAACCACACAGCAACCACCACACGCCACACAGCAACCACACAGCACCAGCCAGCCACACAGCAACCACACAGCCACCACACAGCACCACACAGCCGCCACACAGCAACCACACAGCAACCACACAGCAACCACACAGCAACCACACAGCGCCACCACACAGCCACCACAGCAACCACACAGCAACCACACAGCAACCACACAGCCACCACACAGCCACCACACAGCAACCACACAGCAACCACACAGCAACCACACAGCAACCACACAGCCACCACACAGCCACCACACAGCCACCACACAGCCGCCACACAGCCACCACACAGCAGCCACACAGCCGCCACACAGCAACCACACAGCAACCACACAGCCGCCACACAGCCACCACACAGCAGCCACACAGCCGCCACACAGCCGCCACACAGCAACCACACAGCAGCCACACAGCCGCCACACAGCAACCACACAGCAACCACACAGCAACCACACAGCAACCACACAGCAGCCGCACCACACTTCCTTTATTATGCGAGCGCTGCCTTTTCTTCTTCTTGTTCTCGTCCTTTCTCCTCGACGCGGCCGTGGTTCCACCATGGTTCCGCCATGGTTCTGCCGTGATTCTGCTGTGGTTCTGCCATGGTTCTGCCGTGATTCTGCTGTGGTTCCGCCGTGATTCTGCTGTGGTTCCACCGTGGTTCCGCTTTGGTTGCGCCATGATTCCTCCCTCACACCTCACACCTCACACCTCACACAGGGACGAAATGAACGACGAAATAAAGAACATTAAATTGCTGAGAGAACCCCCCCCCCCCCCCGTTCCCCCCCCACACGTTCTCCTCCACCTCGGAGGTTAAACCGTCTCCGCGGAGCTGCACTCCACCTTCAGCCTGCGCTTTCTTCTCTCTCTGTGAAGATGCCCCCCCCCCGCCCGGCCCCGCCCCCTTCCACCTCCCCCGCCCCCCCCCCCCCCCCCACCGGCCTCCTTCAGTCGAGAGGAGAAGAAATGAGGATGAATTATGGATTCCCCGAGGGACGGAGACATAGTTTAAATCAATACAGCACCTGGTGCCGGGTCACTTACCCAGGATGCACTGCACCTCCACGGCCAGGGTTACCGTCTGCGTTACCACGGTAACCGCATCTGAAGGACCGGCTCAAACACCATGAGGAACCATCATCCACCACCATCCACCTTCACCATCATCCACCTTCACCATCATCCACCATCATCCACCTTAACCATCCACCTTCACCATCATCCACCATCATCCACCACCATCCACCTTCACCATCCACCTTCACCATCCACCATCACCATCCACCTTCACCATCATCCACCACCATCCACCTTCACCATCCACCATCACCATCCACCTTCACCATCATCCACCACCATCCACCACCATCCACCTTCACCATCCACCTTCACCATCATCAAACTTCATCCACCTTCACCATCCACCTTCACCATCATCCACCATCATCCACCACCATCCACCTTCACCATCATCCACCATCATCCCCCTTTACCATCATCCACCATCATCCACCACCATCCACCTTCATCATCCACCATCATCCACCTTCACCATCATCCACCATCATCCACCACCATCATCCACCATCATCCACCTTCACCATCATCCACCATCATCCACCATCATCATCCACCACCATCCACCTTCACCATCATCCACCATCATCCACCACCATCCACCTTCACCATCATCCACCATCATCCACCACCATCCACCTTCACCATCATCCACCATCATCCACCTTAACCATCCACCTTCACCATCATCCACCTTCACCATCATCCACCATCATCCACCTTCACCATCCACCTTCACTATCATCCACCATCATCCACCATCATCCACCTTCATCCACCTTCACCATCATCCACCATCATCCACCTTCACCATCCACCTTCACCATCATCCACCTTCATCCACCTTCACCATCATCAACCACCATCCACCTTCACCATCATCCACCATCATCAACCACCATCATCCACCTTCACCATCATCCACCACCATCCACCTTCATCATCCACCATCATCCACCTTCACCATCATCCACTATCATCCACCACCATCCACCTTCACCATCATCAAACTTCATCCACCTTCACCATCCACCTTCACCATCATCCACCTTCACCATCATCCACCATCATCCACCATCACCATCATCCACCATCATCCACCACCATCCACCTTCATCATCCACCATCATCCACCATCATCCACCATCCACCATCATCCACCACCATCCACCTTCATCATCCACCATCATCAACCACCATCCACCTTCACCATCATCCACCATCATCAACCACCATCCACCTTCACCATCATCCACCATCATCAACCACCATCCACCTTCACCCTCGTCCAGCATCATCCACCACCATCCACCTTCACCATCATTCACCTTCATCATCCACCATCATCCACCACCATCCGCCTTCACCCTCATCCAACGTCATCCACCATCATCCACCTTCACCCTCGTCCAACCTCATTCACCACCATCCACCTTCACCATCATCCAACTTCATCATCCACAATCATCCAACCTCATCCACCACCATCCACCTTCAGCCTCATCCAACCTCATCCACCATCATCCAACCTCATCCTCATTCACCTTCACCCTCATCCAACCTCATCCACCATCATCCAACCTCATCCTCATTCACCTTCACCCTCATCCAACCTCATCCTCATCCAACCTCATCCACCTTCACCCGCCTTTTCACCACGTCGGGGGAACCGTTTGGAGCCTGTCCCGTCCTCTTCAACATGACGGTGCACCAGAACACAAAGCAAGGTCCATAAAGACATGAGGACAGAGTCCTGACCTGAAGCCCAGAGAACGTCTTGGGATGAATTAGAACCCAGACTGAGAGCCAGGCCTTCTCACCCAACATCGGTGTGTGACCTCACAAACACACTTCTGGAAGAACGGTCCAGAAGTCACATCCACCCTCCAGAACCTCGAGGACGGGCTTCACAGAGGAGCTGCAACGGGTGGAGCCACCTCACCGGACCCTGTGGAGCAGGACGGTGGAGCAGGACGGTGGAGCAGGACGGTGGAGCAGGACCCTGTGGAGCAGGACGGTGGAGCAGGACGGTGGAGCAGGACTGTGGAGCAGGACTGTGGAGCAGGAGGTGGAGCAGGATGGTGGAGCAGGAGGTGGAGCAGGACGGTGGAGCAGGACTGAGGAGCAGGACGGTGGAGCAGGACGGTGGAGCAGGACGGTGGAGCAGGACGGTGGAGCAGGACGGTGGAGCAGGACTGTGGAGCAGGACGGTGGAGCAGGACGGTGGAGCAGGATGGTGGAGCAGGACGGTGGAGCAGGAGGTGGAGCAGGATGGTGGAGCAGGATGGTGGAGCAGGATGGTGGAGCAGGATGGTGGAGCAGGACGGTGGAGCAGGAGGTGGAGCAGGATGGTGGAGCAGGAGGTGGAGCAGGATGGTGGAGCAGGATGGTGGAGCAGGATGGTGGAGCAGGATGGTGGAGCAGGATGGTGGAGCAGGAGGTGGAGCAGGATGGTGGAGCAGGATGGTGGAGCAGGATGGTGGAGCAGGATGGTGGAGCAGGACGGTGGAGCAGGATGGTGGAGCAGGATGGTGGAGCAGGACGGTGGAGCAGGAGGTGGAGCAGGATGGTGGAGCAGGAGGTGGAGCAGGATGGTGGAGCAGGATGGTGGAGCAGGATGGTGGAGCAGGATGGTGGAGCAGGATGGTGGAGCAGGAGGTGGAGCAGGACGGTGGAGCAGGACTGAGGAGCAGGACGGTGGAGCAGGACGGTGGAGCAGGACGGTGGAGCGTGTGGTCCTGATGATGTCACAGATGGGGCCCCTCGGTGTCCCGGCTCAGGGGCCCGGCCGTTCTGTGGTGGAACTATTTGAGCCTCACGACGCCGGCGTGTTCCTCCGCCTGCGGAACCTCCACACGGAAAGCACTTAGCACGTCATTAACCCACCGGTGTGTGTGTGATGTGTGTGTGATGTGTGTGTGTGTGTGTGATGTGTGTGTGTGTGTGTGTGTGTGTGTGTGTGTGTGTGTGTGTGTGTGTGTGTGTGTGTGCTCCCAAAACAGCAACACACTCCCCTAATTACCCTCCCACGAGCCCCGTGGGCTTCTGGGTATTTTTCTGCTCCTCTCAACACATCGCTCTCCTCTCGCCGTCGTCCCTCTGCGGCTCACCGGCGCCCCCGCTGACGAGGTGTCACATTATCACCTGCAGGTGTAAACACACACACACACACACACACACACACACACACACACACACACACACACACACACACACACACATCCATCATTAAAACCTTCATTCACTGAACTGCCGTCCCATCCGGATCTCATGGCATGAATTAGAATGTCGACTCTGGATTATCGGGGTTTGAAAGTTTGTGATCGCCCGCCCTCCCCGACCGCACACACACACACACACACACCCACACACACTCACACACATACACACACACACACACACACACACACACACACACACACACACACACACACAGGAGGATGGTCCTCACAGTTCAGTATCTTTTACCTTATAAGGTCTTTTCCCCCCCCGGCCCCCGGCCCCCGGCCCCCGGCCCCCCCGCAGTGAGGTAGCTGCCGGATGTTCCGTGGCGCTGCTCTGTAATTTGCGCTGTATTTCCGTCGGGGTTCTGCGATATGGAACGATGATGCGGCGCGCGGTCCGCACGATAATTACAGTCATTATGAGTTGTTACGGCCGGGATAGGCCCACGCTGACGGAAAGCGGCTACTTGGCGGCAGTGAGGAGCGCGGCGCCGGTGTTGTGTAAGCACCATGGGAACGTGGTCACGCTCGGAACGTCCGGTTGCCCCCCCCCCCAGGTTCCCTGGATGGCGGAGCCGCGAGGCATCATGACGGTTCTGAAACGGAACCCCGAGTGGAGGTGGCGCCGCTGCTTCATCGTTCCCCCGACACAATATGGAGAACCTTGCTGTGGGGGGGGGGGGTGAGGCCTGTGATGAAGGTCAGGACGCGGCGGTACGGCGTGTGAGCGGCAGCCACATCGTCCACGGATTCTCCCAGCCGCCGCCGCCGCCGCCGCCGTGGCTCTCACTCTGCCGGTTGGGTGCTGAGTGACGCGGGGAGTGATTCCTGATGACAGCTGGAACAAATGGGCTGTAATGAGGTGACCTTGCAGACACCAGCCTCCTCCTATCCCGTCACCTTCCTCCTCCTCCTCCTATCCCGTCACTTTCTCCCGCGCTGAGGTCCGCTCGCGTTTCTGAGCCGATTTAATATCTGCAGTTATTGCCGAACGCGCTACGGTTGTTTGTGTGTGTGTGTGTGTGTGTGTGTGTGTGTGTGTGTGTGTGTTTGTGTTTGTGTAGTTATGTGTGTTTGTGTGTGTGTGTGTGTGTGTGTGTGTTTGTGTAGTTATGTGTGTTTGTGTGTGTATTTGTATTTGTGTGTGTGTGTTTATGTGTTTTTGTGTGTGTATATTTGTGTTTGTGTGTGTGTGGTTGTGTGTGTGTGTGTGTGTGTGTGTGTGTGTGTGTGTGTGTGTTTGTGTTTGTGTGTGATGGGTGTGTCTGTGTGTGTTTGTTTGTGTGTGTGTGTGTGTGTGTGTGTATTTTTGTTTGTTTGTGTGTGTATATTTGTGTTTGTGTGTGTGGTTGTGTGTGTGTGTGTGTATTTGTGTTTGATGGGTGTGTCTGTGTGTGTTTGTTTGTGTGTGTGTGTGTGTGTGTTTTTGTTTGTTTCTGTGTGTGTGTATTTGTGTGTGTGTTCGTTTGTGTGTGTATATTTGTGTTTGTGTGTGTGTGGTTTTGTGTGTGTGTGTGATGGGTGTGTGTGTGTGTGAGTGTTTGTGTGTGTGTGTGTGTGTGTGATGGGTGTGTCTGTGTGTATTTGTGTGTATTTGTGTGTGTATGTGTGTTTGTGTGTGTGTGTGTTCAGATCAGGTGGAACATGCAGAACGTTGTGTATGTTGTTCGTGGTCTGAGTGTATTTCAGGTTGTAGATCAGACGTTCTCCGAGCGCGCGGCGGTTCCTCAGACCCACGGCGGGTTCGGCGCGTCGGGAAGGCGGAGCCAACATCAGTCGTTCCGTAAGCGTGACAGACACTCGCACCGCCGTGTTCTCCGTTCCGAGCTGAATCTCATTTACGCCCGTGAGCCGAGTCGACCACCCCCCCCCCCCCCCCCCCCCCCCGCTGCGCCGGGTTCCATTCTGAGGCTGCAGCTGCCGCACGTCGGGAACCCACCCCCCCACCCACCGCTGGAACCCAGACGGAGCGCTCTGACGGCGGCGTGGGCGGAGGTCCTTTGATCCGCCGCTGAAAATGGAACCCCTGCTTTTAGTGGAAGGTCACGAGCGCACGGCGTGGGTCCGCGGGGCGGAACGCCCGGAGAGGGACGCCATCAATATCTTGGGGAAGGCCCTCCATCCAGCGGCACGTCAGTGGAACCCACCGTGCAAAACATGACGTCATGGCGTGATGGTTCCTGTGATGTACTGACTCGGTTTGGGTTCTGGAGAATCGGAGGTCAGACACTGAGACTGGACTCATTCAGGTCCCTGAAGTGTTGGGTGAGGTGGAGGTTCTTTCAGAACCTGCTCATGTCCTTTGGGCCCCAAACGGTTCCCATGAAGCACGACACCGAGCAGCTCAGTGTAAATATAGGTTCTCATCTGATGGAGAACGTCGTGAGGTGCAGCAGGGTGGTGGTGCTGAACGTCCTCTGCCTCTCTCGCTGTTCCGTTCTTCGGTTCTCACACTTTTATTTATTGCACGTTCTGTTTATTTCATCTGGCGGTTTGAATCTGCGCCGTGTGCTCGAGTAACCGGGTGAGGAACGACCTGCGGGGTTCCGACGGGGTTCCGTCTGCTCCACCACTCAGTGCAACGTCCCAGATACAGCATCTTTAAATCGACCGCCTCGCATCACGAACGGGAACGTCCCACGAGCGGCTCTGGAGTCGCCGTGCCCATTTTTGGACGATTGAACTCGGAGAACTTTAACCCCAAGGTTACACGTCGAACCCTTCAGCCAAGATGTTCTGCTGCGGAACCTTATTGAACCATTCTATCTACAGCCACAGTCGGACTTCCCGTTCGTGTGGTGGAACCTGGAGACGGAACGTGGAGACAGAACCTGGAGACGGAACCTGGAGACAGAACCTGGAGACGGAACCTGGAGACGGAACCGGCGACTCTCTGATGGATTGGTTTACTGTGAAACGAGATTGCAGGTTCTTCAAAGGCTTCAGAATTCTAATCACTTCCTCTTATAGACCTGAAAGAGGATATATATTTATACACACGTGTGTGAGTGTGTGTGTGTGTGTGAGTGTGTATGTGAGTGTGTGAGTGTGTGTGTGTGTGTGTGAGTGTGTGTGTGTGTGTGAATGTGTGTGTGTGTGTGTGTGTGTGTGTGAATGTGTGTGTGTGTGTGTGTGTGTGTGTGTATGAGAGCTTCTTGCTAATTGGGTCTCCTGGAGATCAGACCTGGTGGGAGACTGAAGGATAATTTGCTGCAACTGTGACGTGTGTGTGTGTGTGTGTGTGTGTATATATGTGTGAGTGTGTGTGTGTGTGTGTGTGTGTTTGTGTGTGTATATATGTGTGAGTGTGTGTGTGTATGTGTGTGTGTGTTTGTGTGTGTGTATATATGTGTGAGTGAGTGTGTGTATGTGTGTGTGTTTGTGTGTGTATATATGTGTGAGTGTGTGTGTGTGTTTGTGTGTGTATATATGTGTGAGTGTGTGTGTGTGTGTGTGTGTGTATGTGTGTGTGTGTGTGTGTGTGTTTGTGTGTGTATGTGTGAGTGTGTGTGTGTGTGTGTGTGTTTGTGTGTGTGTGTGTGTGTGTTTGTGTGTGTGTATATATGTGTGAGTGTGTGTGTGTGTGTTTGTGTGTGTATATATGTGTGAGTGTGTGTGTGTGTGTGTGTGTATGTGTGTGTGTGTGTGTGTGTTTGTGTGTGTATGTGTGAGTGTGTGTGTGTGTGTGTGTGTGTTTGTGTGTGTGTGTGTGTGTGTTTGTGTGTGTATATATGTGTGAGTGTGCGTGTGTGTTTGTGTTTGTGTGTATATATATATATGTGTGTGTGTGTTTGTGTGTGTTTGTGTTTGTTTGTATATATATGTGTGTGTGTGTGTGTGTGTGTGTGTATACACACAGCTCCTCACAGTCTCCGCCTCTTTCTGATCTCCTGACTCCTGATTGGTTCGTGGGTGGAGGTGGGGCTTCCAGCTCATCTCTCTGCTTTGAGGTTCAGGTGGAGATCAGCGTCACTGCAGCACCGAGGATCATCCTCCACCCTAATGAGCCCGCTCATCAGAGAACATGCCAAAGCGCACTGTCTGATGAGCGTCTCTCTAATCGGGGGCGCTCCGCCGGCGTGGGGCGGGTGTCTGGGCGTGGTCGATTCTCAGCGGGGCGTGTGGCGAGGCCTGATTGTTCTCTCTGTCGGTTCCGGATCGCAGCGGGCAGCGTGGCGGTGTTATTTTTTGAAGCGTTCTGTGATGATGGCGCCCCTCTCAGGGCATCACCTGCCGCGCACCCCGGGACTCCCCCCCCCCCCCCCCCCACATCACCTCTAATGCTTTCTGAACCCTCACTGCCAAGCTTGGGGGCCGCGTCCAGGCTCCAGATCGGACTCACAATCAGCTCTAATTGGACGGAAGAACAGATGGGGGGGAAGGGGGCGTCTCTGCGTTCTCCGGCCGTGTGGAACAACCGTCCTTAACCCTGATCACGGGGATGAATCGGAATGCCCACCCTGAATGCCACCTCTGACCACCTGCAGCTCCTGTCAGTCTGAATGCGGAGGCCGGTCTCCCCGTTCTCTATAGGTCTCCAAAGACACGACGTCATGGGATTTAAAGATCTATCAACCTTATGAATGTCTCTTGGACATTGGAACCCCTCTGTGGGTTCTCCTCATGGTCATGAGGTTCTGTTAGCATTGGTTGGTATCGAACCATCAGGAACCAATTCTGAACGAGAGCCTCAAACTCACCCAGCAACCTCAGTGTGAGAACCTCATTGTGAGAACCTCATTGTGAGAACCTCAATGTGAGAACCTCATTGTGAGAACCTTATTCTGAGAACCTCAATGTGAGAACCTCATTGTGAGAACCTCATTGTGAGAACCTCAGTGTGAGAACCTCATTGTGAGAGCCTCATTGTGAGAACCTCATTGTGAGAACCTCATTGTGAGAACCTCAATGTGAGAACCTCATTGTGAGAACCTCATTGTGAGAACCTTAATGTGAGAACCTCAATGTGAGA
Organism: Corydoras sp. C115; assembly: GCA_019802505.1. Taxonomy (NCBI): domain Eukaryota; kingdom Metazoa; phylum Chordata; class Actinopteri; order Siluriformes; family Callichthyidae; genus Corydoras; species Corydoras sp. C115. The sequence goes on from JAFMOC010000287.1 coordinate 492,409, forward strand.
ACCTCAGTGTGAGAACCTCTATGTGAGAACCTCAGTGTGAGAACCTCAGGATGAGAACTGAGAACAGTGTATCTGTGTGTATTTGTGTGTATTTGTGTGTGTGTGTGTGTGTGTGTGTGTGTGTGTGTAGTGTGTGTGTGTGTGTATGTGTGTGTGTATATGTGTGTGTGGGGGGGGGGTATTTGATGCTTTGCGGTGCTACGCCGCTGTCAGAGAGGTTGGTGGAACATCTGGAACGTTGGAGAACGTTGGGGGGGGTAATTAATGAGACTTGAGTAATGAGCTGTAGATCAGAACCTGTAACGTCCCAGCCTCTCAGAGAAAACAGCGGAAGCACCCACGGCCCCGCTATTCTTCGTCTCAGAACGACCCCGCCGAATCGCGGGGGTGGA
>JAFMOC010000288.1:0-75000 GCA_019802505.1 Corydoras sp. C115
TTTTGGGTTTTTTATTGTTTTGTGTTTTGTATGTATGGTGTGTTTTATGTCTTATGTTGTGTATGTTTTATGTATTGTTTGTAATGTTGTATGTAGTATGTTGTATGTTTAATATTTTTGTGTTTTTGTATGTCTATGTATGTATATGTATTATGTATGTATGTTTTTGTGTGTTATTTAGTAGTGTGTTGTATGTTGTATGTTGTTTTATGTTTATGTTTTGTAGTATGTTTTATTTGTATGTATTTTTATGTTTAGTGTATTTATTATGGTATTATTTGTATATTGAAATTATGTTGTTTATGTTTTTTGTGTTGTTGTATAATGTATTTGTTGTCTGTTTATCGTTGGTTGTTGATTGTATTGTATGTAAGTTGTATTTTGTTGTATGTGTGTTAGTTGGGTTGTTGTTGTTGTATTGTATGTTTTGTTGTTGTTGGGTGTTGTTGTGTGTTTTTATGTTTTTGTTGTGTGTTTTTTGTGTGTTTTTTTTTATGTTGTGTGGTTTGTTGGTTGTTGTTGTTGTTGTATGTATGATTTTTTATGTAATGTTTCTTATTATTTTCTTGACTTGTATGTATGTATAAACCGGAAGATAATGGATGAATGAATGAATATGGGAGAAGCTGCTTTAAAATATTTTTGTACACATGAACCAAACATAAGTGTTGGGAGACATGTCACAGCTACCGATTTAATTAACCCCCCTTGAGATGTTTTTTCCCCCTTTGCCATGTCCCACTCCAATATAAAAAACACCCCCCTTTTTTTTTTTTTTTTTTGCTAAAAATTTTGGGGGGGGAGTGTAAGTAAACGTGATGCCCCTGCACGAGCCCCCGGCTTTTGTGATCGTTTCCCAAAATTTCCCTTAAAAGCTTTTAAAATTTTTTTTCTTCTGCTGATTTCCTTTCATGGAAGACATCCACCCATCCTTTCTACCGCTTTAAAACCTTTTCTAGGGGGGGGGGGGGGGGGGGGGGGGGGGGGGGTTCCCCATGCCACCAGGGGAAAACTTTTTTCGGGCGCTGGGGGGTACCCCCCAGGACAGGGGGGGCCAAATCTTCGCTGGGCCAACCACCCCAAACAGCACACTCATTTGGGGCCTTTGGAAATTAAATTTTGACTTGAATTCTCCAAATGAATTTGGAGTGTGGGGAAACCCGGAAAAAACCCACGCGGACACGGGGAAACATGGAACTCCACCAATGGGGTTTAAAACCGGAACCCCTAGTCTGAAGAAGAAAAAGTTTTACATCGATATTTCTCATTTTTTAAATTTTCCCGGGCGGCCAGGGGTTAGTGTTACATGTCCCTCTCGCGCTAGGGTTTTCCCGGTTCGTCCCCATCGGGATTTTCCCATTTCTCCCCGTGTCCGCGGGGGTTTTCCTCCGGGTTCCCCGGGTTTTCTCCCACTTTCCAAACACATGGATCGAGTAAATTTTCGCAAAATTGCCCCAATAGAGTGTGGTCCCGTGTGGTGGTGGTGTGCCCAGCATGGATTGGTTCTTTCCTGGGTGTTTTGAAATTTTCTCCCCCAGGGGCCCGAACGTTTCCCCTGGATGGCCAGGGGGAAACCCCCACCGGCCCCTAAAAAGGGGATAAACGGAAAAATAATAATGAATTTTTCCCTATGGGGGGTTAATAAGGGTTTATATTCTTAAATGGTGTTACTTTTAATGGCAGGTTTGTAACCCTGGAGATTATTTGGTCATTTTAATACACCATGAACCTTGAACACAGTGACCCAGTCGGTTTATTGATATTGTAATGGTCTCATATCGTACCATTCCCAAACAGTGAACCCAAAATGTTAACCGCTGAGTCTTACAACCCAAACCCCCCCCCCCCCATTCGACACCAGCCAACTTTAATATTTGGATTTATTAAATTTACATTTTTATTTTACACAAAAACTTTAAAGGAAAAAGAATAACAAAGAAAAAAAAAAACAAAAAGTAAAACACAAAAAAATTAAAGTTTTTTTATACAAAGAAAAATATGTTAATGCTAAAAAACAAAATCCAATAAATTTCATTTCTTTGGAAAAAAAAAATGTTTATTCTCACAAAATCCAAAGAAATAAGAAAAACACGACTTTGGCCCACAGAAAGGTCACTGCTGAAATGAACAAGACAACAAAAGGAGATTCGTATGAAAGAATTCGATGTATAGTTTAAAAAAATACGTCCGTTTCAACAAAGATTCTCAAAACCAGCATTCTGATTGTAAGGCACTGACTGGTGCTGCGATGCAGAGCCGGGAACCACGGAACCGAGAGGGTGGAGGCTCAGAGTTTAAGAGACTCAGAGGCAGTGATCTCAGGAACAGAGCGAGCGAGCGAGCAAGCGAGAGAGAAAGGAGAAAAAAAATGATCCCATCAACAAAACGGCGTCGATCTTCCCCCAAAAGGCTTTTGGGCAACTTTTTCCGTCTTTTGCTTTTGGGCATTTGTGTGGTTTTCCTGTGGAATATTTGGAAATGGGTTTAATTTTGGGTTATAGGTTGTTCCCTCCCAACCTCTTTACACTGCCTTTAACCAAGCCGACGCCCATGCCAGGGACCGCAGCCACGGAGGTGACGGCCGTCTTGGTGAGGTCTAAACTCTTCCCGCCGATCCAGGTCACTCCACCGACTGTGGCGCCGACAGCCCCCTTGGTGATGCTAAACAGACCCCCCGTCACTCGGGAGAACATCCCTGGCTGAGCCTGTGGGTGGTCTTTATTAGTGTCTGTGGAAGATAGAGTAACAACGTTAATAGAGCATCCAAACAGAATTACAACAATAAAGAACATTACTGTGTGCTCAAAAGTATTTGAAATGGTTTGATGTTGCAAAGACACACGTTATATCAGGGAGTAGCTCAGTGGTCAGGGTGTTGGGTTATCAATCAGAAGGTTGGCGGTTCAAATCCCAGGTCCACTGAAGTTACCAATGTGGGTCCTTGAGCAAGACCCTTAACCCTCATTGCTCCAGGGACGTTGTGATGAACCCTGTGCTCACCTAGTAAGTCGCTTTGGATAAAAGCGTCCAATAAATGACCAAATGTGTATGTAAATATTATTCGAACAATCAACCGTCTGATCTGAAACTTCATCCATCCATTCATCTTCCGCTTTATCCTCTATTAGGGTCATGGGGGGGGGTTCCCCATGCCCATCCAGGGGAGAACGTTTCGGGCGCTGGGCAGATACACCCAGTACAGGGCGCCAATGAATCTGTTTATCTTAATCACACAGACTGGAAAAGTTTAGTACAACTAAAATGCTAAATAAACTTAAGTGACATCAGTTTACATTCAGGACGGCATGGTAGCTTAGTGGTTAGCATGTTCTCCTCTCAGCTCTAGGGATTCCCGGTTCGAATCCCCATCTGGGTGGAGTTTCCATGTTCTCCCCGTGTCCACGTGGGTTTCCTCCGGGTTCTCAGATTTCCTCCCACAGTCCAAAAACATGGATCAAGTCAATTGAGTTCTCCAAATTGCCCCATATAGAGTGTGTATGAGTGAGTGAGTGTGTGCCCAGCGATGGATTGGCGTCCTGTCCTGGGTGTATCTGCCCAGCGCCCGAAACGTTCTCCCCTGGATGGGCATGGGGAACCCCCCCGCGACCCTAATAGAGGATAAAGCGGTAGAGTTTACACTCTTCCATGTTTGAGTCGATGAGGGGCCTGTTCCACAAAGCGAGCTAGCTCAGGAAGCCAGCCTTTTTAAGATGAGCCTGGCTTATTTAGCTCAAATTATAAAAAGAGGCTAGAATTAAGCCTCACTTTAGTTACTACAGCAACATATGCGTTTAACGAAACCTGCTCAGTACCCGGGTATAGTTGACGCTTAGCTGGACCGGTTCTATTGGATGAGCCATGTGTTCTGTCTTAACGGCTGGAAAACCAAATTAAGGAAGAAGGTTCCGCCACAGTTCCATCGAACAAATTGCGGTGAATGTTAAAATCATATTAAAAGTAATAGTTTGGAAGGATTGAAGGTTACTATTTTTAAAAATAAATGATTATAGTAGGGCGGCTTAGTGGTTAGCACGTTCTCCTCTCAGCACTAGGGATTCCCAGTTTAAATCCCCATCTAGGTGGAGTTTCCATGTTCTCCCCGTGTACACGTAGGTTTCCTCCGGGTTCTCCGGTTTCCTCCCACAGTCCAAAAACATGGATCAAGTTAATTGAGTTCTCTAAATTGCCCCATATAGAGTGTGTGTGTGTGAGTGAGTGTGTGCCCAGTGATAGATTAGCGCCCAGTCCTGGGAGTATCTGCCCAGCGCCCGAAACGTTCTCCCCTGGATGGGCATGGGGAACGCTCCCGCGACCCTAATATAGGATAAAGCGGAAGATAATGGATGGATGGATGAAGTGAGGCTTACTCAAACAAGCTCTGCTTTCATGAACTTGCTTTTTGGAACAGGCTCCTGGACCTTGGTTGTCTGACAGCATAAATAAAAAATAAACGCCCTCTATTGGTTGTTTTGGGTGCTGCAGAATAAAAAACTAGAGACTTTAAAGTTCCTGTAGAACCCTGCTGCTGGTTTGAATATGTCCACATCTGATAGAGGATGGAGTGTTGACTGATGGGAACTTAATCCACCCCTCCACCCTTCAGGAAGGTAATCCAATACATAAATATGAGAATTATGCAAAACTAAGGCGGCACGGTGGCTTAGTGGTTAGCACGTTCTCCTCTCAGCGCTAGGGATTCCCGGATCGAATCCCCATCTGGGTGGAGTTTCCATGTTCTCCCCGTGTCCGCGTGGGTTTCCTCCTGGGTTCTCCGGTTTCCTCCCACAGTCCAAAAACATTGATCAAGTCAATTGAGTTCTCCAAATTGCCCCATATAGAGTGTGTATGAGTGAGTGAGTGTGTGCCCAGCGATGGATTGGATCTGCCCAGCGCCCGAGACGTTCTCCCCTGGATGGGCATGGGGAACCCCACAGCGACCCTAATAGAGGATAAAGCGGATGGTAATGAATGAATGAATTATGCAAAACTAATTACTGACTTTGAATACACTGTATTGATAATATCATTAAACCCCCCTAAACACCTTTAATCCCCCCAACTTTAGTTTAGTCTATATGTCTATAAACAGACACTTCTAAGACACTTCTAAATCACCTCTAAGACACCTCTTAGACAAAACACCTCTAATTATGATTCTTTAACGTCCAATTAATTTAATAAACACTTTAATTTAATAACATAATTAATGATCTTTGAGAACCAAACAAAAGCTTTGAGCATTTATTCAATCGAAATGATTCTGTTTATGAAAATGAACACTGCAGTCTCAGCAATAAAAGTGGGTGTGTTCCAGCATCCGGCTCTCCCGGTTGTCCTGGGTGGGTGTGTCAATGATCTGGCATGTGACACTTCTCCACCTTAGAAGCTCGGAGAAGCATGATGAGAACAAGTCCACTGCGAACCCACTGACTGCAACATGGCTGTGTTGTGAAACTCAGACCTAGTGATGGTATTTTTAGGACTCGGTCATTAAAACATCTGACAATCAACATTCTGATCGTCATTGGGGTCTTTTCATGGTTTATTTTAGGACACGGAAAATACGTTTAGAGATTGTTGTTGATGAACAAAGACGACCAGGCGACTTCACATGTTACTTCACATGAACCCCATTTGGCATAGCAACATGCCTGACCAATGACCCATTGACCTATTACCTAAATTGCTATAAACACTCACGTTACCAAAAGAGAAGAGGCTGCAACCATCAAAACATTAAGACATACATAAAAAAAAAAAAATTTAAATAAAATAAAAGTTTTAGGGGTGAAGAGAGTGGCATCAATTTGACGGCTGAGGGTTCAAACTATTCAAAACCTTAAACCTCACAGATACTATATTTATACTTTTTCCCCCTTTTTTTTGTTTAAACACCCCAGTTAGGCACGGTGGCTTAGTGGTTGGCATGTTCTCCTCTCAGCACTAGGGATTCCCGGTTCGAATCCCCTTCTAGGTGAAGTTTCCATGTTCTCCCCATGTCCGTGTGGGTTTCCTCCGGGTTCTCCGGTTTACTCCCACAGTCCAAAAACATGGATCAAGTCAATTGAGTTCTTCAAATTGCCCCATATAGAGTGTGTATGCGTGTGTGTCTGTGTGAGTGAGTGTGTGCCCAATGATAGATTGGCGCCCTGTCTTGGGTCTATCTGCCCAGCGCCCGAGACGTTCTCCCCTGGATGGGCATGGGGAACATGAATGAATGAATGAACACCCCAGTTATGTGGAGACTCACCTGCTGGAGGTTCATCCTGTAAGTATGCAGGCACGTCCCGCTGCGCCTCATCCATTTTGCTCATTTTGTCTCTGTAAACAAAAAGATGGTTGAATTAGGACTGTACCATCACGTGGAGAAGAAGAGCTGTAAATGTCATAACGATGCACGTTGCATCAGAAGCATGGACAGATCAGGTGTCCACATGGACAGTACCTCCTAAATGTTGGATTCAGAGTTTACATTCAGACAGATTGCAGCAGTGACCATGCATTTTGGACCAAGTCCATTGTCTGTTTCAGCATGACTGAGTGTGATTCAGTAAGGACTCGACTGACACATAGAGCCCTGACCTCAACACTATTGAACATCTGTGGGGACGAACTAGAACTGAGATTGTGAACCAGGTCCAACCCTCCAACATCTCTTTTACATGAATAGTCAGGGGGGAAAAAAACAACAGTGCTCCAAAATTTTTAGAAATTATTTCCAGAAGCGTGGATGCCATCATAACTTATAATGTGATGTAAGAAAGCCCTGCACGTGTAATGTGTAAATAGAGGAGTATTTAATTTTTGCTTCACATTTGCAGCATTTGAGACATGTCTTTAATTCACAGGTATAAACAAAGTGACACGATTGGATGTTACCCCCCCCCCCCCCCCCCCCCCCCCCCCCCCCCCCCGTACAACCCCCCCCCCCCCATTCCATATAATAATTAGTACCTTCTCATTGGTTCCTATACCACAGCACTGGCTATCATTCATTCATCCATTACCTTCCGCTTTATCCTATATTAGGGTCGCGGGGGGGGGGGTTCCCCATGCCCATCCAGGGGAGAACGTCTCAGGCGCTGGGCAGACACACCCAGGACAGGACACCAATCTATCGCTGGGCGCACACTCACTCACACTCTATATGGGGCAATTTGGAGAACTCAATTGACTTGCCCATGTTTTTTGGACTGTGGGAGGAAACCCACGCGGACACGGGGAGAACATGGAAACTCCACCCAGATGGGGATTCGAACCGGGAATCCCTAGTGCTGAGAGGAGAACGTGCCAACCACTAAGCCAGCACTGGTTATCAGTGTCTCTGATTTAATTCATATAAACCGTTATTGTATTGACCCCACCCTCATGTTGCACCCTTACAGGCTTTAGTGGGCGTGTCAGATGTGGGCCAGAAGCCCAGTGGAGGAACTAGTCAGAGGAGGGCACTTCCACATTGGCATGAATGACAGCAATGTCCCTGATATAATCTCGTGTAGGTCACTCTGGTCGCTTTGCTCAATCAAACCGACTGCAGACAGTTATTTTAAAATAAAAGTGTTGCAACCATTAAGAATAGGAACGAATGTTTCAGACACTAACGCTAAAAAGCAGGTTGTGTTGTAACTGTGCTGTAGGTTATGACTGCAGTGATGAAGGCCTTCATGCTCAAGTGGTGTGTTAGAAAAAAAATCCCTTCCAGCAGTTACATATGTACATAGCCTTTAACAGATTGTGATGTCATAAAATCATTTACATTCCACAGTCATCCATCTATATGTAAATTTTTCCAAAAAGGTTTGGTGTACCGTATTTTCCGGACCATAAGGCGCACCGTATTATAAGACGCAGTCTGAATTACGGACTCTATTTCTGTACGGTACTTATTCTGTACGGCTCTGTATTATAAGGCACTCGCTAAAACATACGATCTACAAGAAAAGTGAAGGATGCAAAACGCTGATTTATAATTGAAGTTTATTCTACTACTTGACAAAAAGCACATTATTTAAATCACTCTTCTCCCACAAATCCATCAAAGTCCTCGTCTTCTGTGTCTGAATTAAAAAGCTGGTTCTCTATCGAGCACTCCGGGTTCCCCCTCATCGATGTCCGAGTCAGTCTCAGCGAACGGCCGCCCGGCGACGATGCCGGCTTTCGCGAGAACTCGGACGACGGTCACAGCAGAAACCTCAGCCCAGGCGTCCACAATCCATTCACAGACGGTGGTGTAACTCGCCCCGCCGCCGCCTCCCGAGTTTTAGTAAACGTGTGTTCGGCGTCTATCATCCATCGCTCCCACGCCGCCCGCAACTTTACTTTAAACGCCCCGTTTACGCCAACGTCCAGCGGTCGGAGTTCTTTATTTAATCCTCCCGGAATGACCGCAAGCTCCGAATTAATTTTCGGTTGCACAACAATACTTTTATAGAATTTGGAACTCAGTACACGTATAAGGCGCACGTCCGATTTCTGGGAACATTTTAGGCTTTTAGGTGAGCCTTATAGCCCGGAAAATACGGTACTTTATTCTTTAAAGCCTATCCCACCTATGGCTTCTGTATCACTAACATCTATACAACGATGCTACAGTGATGACGTCTGATATTCATCTGTCATTCTTCTGTATAAAACTTTAATGACTATTATCAAATATATGGATGGACACAAGTATTTGGACAACTACACATGCACCTTTCATCTTATTCTCGGTGGTCTCACACCTGCAGCTATAAGAGCGTACACGTTAATGGGAAAGCTTTTTACAAGATTTTGGAGCTCTAACACTAATGCTGAATGGGAGAACCTGGATCACAAACCCCAAGTTCATCCCAAAGGTGTCGGATTGATGGTGTTGATGTTGGGGCTCTGCAAGATAAATGCCATCCCAGGTCCTATACAGCAACAAAGAGCACTCAGAATTCAGGGTACAGTAGGCTTCCATTTCTTTGTGGTTTAATAACACACATTTTACACTTATACACAGTTAATTAACAGACCCACCCCAGTAACGAGGACCATACCCATAAAGGTTCAAGAATGTATGTCCTAGAGACATACATTCTGTAGGTAGAAGCAAAAAAAAATCCTTCAAAATTCCATTAAACCTGGGGATTTCACAGATCTGAAAACTTGCCACATACTGAATACTGACATGCAAACAAACACGGAATCCATTTTTTTTTTATTAGAAGGTAAAAATGTGTTGTATTAGTCCTAGTGCGTATTTTCATTCTGAGACCTGACTTTCCCTTTAAACCAGAAAAGGACCTTGTTTGTCTTTAAGATGCCTCATGATCCTTATAGTGTTTCATAAGATCAAGACTCTGTTTAGGCCACAGAAGACTGCTTTGTCCTCTGCTAGGGTCGCGGGGGGTGGGGGGTTCCCCATGCCGAGCCAGGGGAGAACGTTTTGGGCGCTGGGCAGATACACCCAGACCAGGACGCCAATCTATCGCTGGGCACACACACACACACACAAATACAGACACACATGGGGCAATTTGGAGAATTCAATTGACCTTGATCCATGTTTTTGGACTGTGGGAGGAAACCTGAGAACCCGGAGGAAACCCACGTGGCCACGGGGCGAACATGGAAACTCCACCCAGATGGCGATTCGAACTGGGAATCCCTAACGCTGAGAGGAGAACATGGCAACCACTAAGCCACTGTGCTGCCCCACAGAAGACTCCATCCATCCATTATCTTCCACTTTATCCTCTATTAGGGTCGTGGGGGGGGGGGGTTCCCCATGCACATCCAGGGGAGAACGTCTCGGGCGCTGGGCAGATAGACCCAGGACAGGACGCCAATCCATTGCTGGGCACACACTCACTCACACAGACACACTCTATATGGGGCAATTTGGAGAACTCAATTGACCATGTTTTTGGACTGTGGGAGGAAACCGGAGAACCCGGAGGAAACCCACGTAGACACGGGGAGAACATGGAAACTCCACCCTAATTATGTTTTTGAACCGGGAGTCCCTAGTGCTGAGAGGAGAACATGCTAACCACTAAGCCACTGTGCTGCCCCACAGAAGACTTTATCCTCTATTAGGGTCGCGGGGGGGTTCCCCATGCCCATCCAGGGGAGAACGTCTCGGGCGCTGGGCAGATACACCCAGGACTGGGCACCAATCTACCACTGGGCTCACACTCACTCACACACACACTCTATATGGGGCAATTTGGAGAACTCAATTGACCATGTTTTTGGACTGTGGGAGGAAACCGGAGAACCCGGAGGAAACCCACGCAGACACGGGGCGAACATGGAAACTCCACCCAGATGGGGATTCGAACCAGGAATCCCTAGTGCTAAGAGGAGAACATGCTAAACCACTAAGCCACCGTGCAGAAGACTCATCCAACCAAAAAAAAAAAAAACACCTCAATCTTCAGACGAGTCTCTGCAGACATTTAGAACAAAGACAAACTTCGGCAGTACGACCAACAAACAACACCCTGCACATGTTTAATGAAGTATAGTTATTAATTAGGGGTTAATATTGATTATGAAGCGCGTGAGGTCATGTTTTGGTTCTTTATAAGGCTTTTAAAAGACGTTAGAACCATCAGGTGAACTTCAGGAACGGAACGTGGAACGATTAGCTCGAACTCGAGCTGTACTGTGTAATTAAAATATCAGAACACGAAAACTGAGGTAAAAAACAAGAAAACTGAGGTAAAAACAATAAAACTGAGCTAAAAACAATAAAACTGAGGTAAAAAACAAGAAAACTGAGGTAAATGAGGTGAGGAGACTTTTAAAAGCCATTTTTAAAGCTGTGTGGAGTTTCAAAGCGAACTTCAGATTAAAAACAATCCTCACCGTCAGTGAACGCGCCGCTCGCTTTTCTCCTTCCGCCTGCGAATTCAGCCCTGAAGCAAAAAACAGCTTTTATCCAAAAGAAAAGCAGCTTTTTTAAACCCGCCGGAGCTGAAACGCTGCTCTGAGCCTCCGCGGCGTCCACGCTGTGACTGAGTGACGTGGACGTGGCGCTTTCAACCCCCCCACTGTGGACACATAAAACAGGAAGTGACGTGTGCGCACCCAACGTGTACACGAACACGGACTGTTACCGCGTGCTAACGGCTGATTCACGTTCTCCCCTTTTGTACGGGCTTCCTCCGGGTTCTCCGGTTTCCTGAGAACTCCACCCAGTTTGGGATTCGAACCCGGATCCCCAGCGTGCCACCCTGTTTTTATTTACTATTATTATTATTAATACTATTATTATTAATAAAAGGCGGCACGGTGGCTTAGTGGTTGGCATGTTCTCCTCTCAGCGCTAGGGAGTCCCGGTTCGAATCCCCATCTGGGTGGAGTTTCCATGTTCTCCCCGTGTCTGCGTGGGTTTCCTCCGGGTTCTCCGGTTTCCTCCCACAGTCCAAAAACATGGATCAAGTCAATTGAGTTCTCCAAATTGCCCCATATAGAGTGTGTGTGTGTGAGTGAGTGTGTGCCCAGCGATGGATTGGCGCCCTGTCCTGGGTCTATCTGCCCAGCGCCCGAGACGTTCTCCCCTGGATGGGCATGGGGAACCCCACCGCGACCCTAATAGAGGATAAAGCGGGAGATAATGAATGAATGAATTATTAATAATAATAATTGGGGGGGGGGGGGTTCCCATGCCCATGCCCATCCAGGGAAGAACATTTTGGGTGCTGGGCAGATACACTCAGGACAGGGCACCAATCTATTGCTGGACACACACACACACACACACACAGACACACACACACACACACAGACACACACACACACACGCACATGGCAATTTAGAGCATTCCATTTACCTTGAATCCATGTTTTTGGACTGTGGGAGTTCTCCCCTTTTGTATGGGCTTCCTCCGGGTTCTTCGGTTCCCTGAGAACTCCACCCAGTTTGGGATTCGAACCCGGATCCCCCGCACTGAGAGGAGAACGTGCTAACCACTAAACCACCGTGCCACCCTGTTTTTATTTATTATTATTATTATTATTATTATTATTATTACGGACTGTTACCGCATGTTAACCTCTGATTCACAAGTTTATCCCTCTGTATAAATGCAAATAATCCACCCATCCATTATCTTCAGCTTTATCCTCTACTAGGGTCACGGGGAAGGGAAGGGGGGGGGGTGCCCATGCCCATGCCCATCCAGGGAAGAACATTTTGGGTGCTGGGCAGATACACTCAGGACAGGGCACCAATCTATTGCTGGACACACACACACACACACACACACACATGGCAATTTAGAGCATTCCATTTACCTTGAATCCATGTTTTTGGACTGTGGGAGGAAACCGGAGAACCCGGAGGAAACCCATACAAAAGGGGAGAACATGGAAACTCCACCCAGTTTGGGATTCGAACCTGGATCCCCCGCACTGAGAGGAGAACATGCTAACCCCTAAGCCACCGTGTTCTCCGGTTTCCTCCCACAGTCCAAAAACATGCACGAAGGTCTATTGAATTCTCCAAATTGCCCCATATAGAGTGTGTCTGTGTGAGAGTGTGTGTGCCCAGTGATAGATTGGCGCCCTGTCCTGGGTGTATCTGCCCAGCGCCCGAAACGTGTTACTATTTTTTTTTTTACCTTTTTCATATGCGATCTTACTGTACAGATCCTGTGCTCATGTTTTGGAGGGTTTACTATAAATAGACAACTGTGTGATTTATTAATTAAATCTGTTCATTTAACGCAATAAAAAATGTTATGGCTAAATTATAATGATTTCCGTCTATAATAAGTTTTTTAACCTGATTAATTAAAGAAATGCTTAAAACTGTGTATATATACTTTTATATACTTTTATATATACTTTTAAACATTTACCATATACTGTAGCTATATTTAGTGAAATCACCCTTTTGCTACAAAATTGCCCCGTTAAACCCAAATGGCCACTGGAGGGAGACAGAGGGCCACGGCAGGTGATTAGGGAAGTGGCTGCGCATGCGCAGTAAAAAAAAGCGTCAAAGCGATGGCTCTTTAAGTTGTTTTTGCTAAAGAGTAGCCGCAACGGTGCATAAAAAATTGTAGTCGCAATACATGCTTTTGATCATGACATGTAAGACCATATGGATGCAAAGTCGATTTATAACACTCATAAACTCAGACATTAACGTAAACAGTATTTTAGTTATTGGTTTAGCAGCTGAACTTCAGAGAACATCCATCATCCATCCATCCATTATCTTCCGCTTTATCCTCTATTAGGGTCACGGGGGGTTCCCCATGCCCACCCAGGGGAGAACGTTTCAGGCGGTGGGCAGATACACTCAGGACAGGACGCCAATCTATCGCTGGGCACACACTCACTCACACAGACACACTCTATATGGGGCAATTTGGAGAACTCAATTGACTTGATCCATGTTTTTGGACTGTGGGAGGAAACCGGAGAACCCGGAGGAAACCCACGCCGACACGGGGAGAACATGGAAACTCCACCCAGATTGGGATTCGAACTGGGAACCCCCAACGCTGAGAGGAGAACATGCCAACCACTAAGCCACCGTGCCACCCAGAGAAGAACACACAAACTCCAAATAGAAAGAACATTTACACCCACATACACCATCCATCCATTATCTTCCGCTTTATCCTGTATTAGGGTTCCCCATGCCCATCCAGGGAAGAACGTTTCGGCCGCTGGGCAGATAGACCCAGGACAGAACGCCAATCTATCGCTGGACACACACTCACTCACACAGACACACTCTATATGGGGCAATTTGGAGAATTCAATTGACTTGATCCATGTTTTTGGATTGTGGGAGGAAACCGTAGAACCCGGAGGAAACCCACGCGGACACGGGGAGAACATGGAAACTCCACCCAGATGGGGATTCGAACCAGGAATCCCTAGTGCTGAGAGGAGAACGTGCTAACCACTAAGCCACCGTGCCGCCCCAGATACACTATATGAACTTAATTATTATAATCAGGTTTTATATTTAGTCTCATTGCCACAGGTGAATAAAATCAAGGACGTGGCCATGTTCTCTGGACAATAGTATGTCTCCTACCTTGAGGGATCAGTTTGGGGAAGGTTCTTTTCAGTTTCAGCAAGACTCCATAAATGCACGGTTGTGTGGAAAAAACACAGAGCCCTGACCTTCAGCACATCGGAGAAAATCGGAGAATCCGGAGGAAACCCCGCAGGAAACTCCACCCAGGTGGGGATTCGAACCGGGAATTCCTAGTGCTGAGAGGAGAACATGCTAACCACTAAGCCACCGTGCCATCTTGCAAATAATCCGAATATCATAATAGAACATCCACAGGGTCTTAGTCACAGTAGTCACAGTAGTGACATCTTAGTCACAGTAGTTAGCATGTTCTCCTCTCAGCACTAGGCATTCCCGGTTCGAATTCCCATCTGGGTGGAGTTTCCATGTTCTCCGTGTCCACGTGGGTTTACTCCGGGTTCTCCGGTTTCCTCCCACAGTCCAAAAACATGGATCGAGTCAATTGAATTCTCCAAATTGCCTCATATAGAGTGTGTCTGTGTGAGTGTGACCCTAGTGATAGATTGCCGCCCTGTCCTGGGTGTATCTGCCCAGCGCCCGAATCGTGTTACTATTTTTCTAACCTTTTTCATATGCGATCTTATAAATGCCACGGTTGTGTGGAAAAACACAGAGCCCTGACATTCAGCACATTAGGTATGAACTAGAACAGCATGAAAGAGCCAGGGCTTCTCTTGTTTGACATAAGTGACCATAAGTGACCATAAGTGACCTGGTTTACTCTTAGCTCCTAGAATAAATAAAATTACAGCTGGTGGAAGAGCGTTCTCCCACAAGGCACCTCAACTTTGGAATAGCCTTCCAGTTACTGTTCATGATTCTGAATCACTATTAATCTTTAAAAATAAATTAAAAACACATTTATTTAATCTGGCGTTTAATTAATCCCCTGTAGATAAAGATGTAGGTCTCAGACTTGGCTGTGTTGGGGGGTAATCTCTGATCAGTGTATGCTGGCGTTTCACCTCTTTACCCACCTCATCATTAATGGGGGGGTATAGCGCTGAAATGATGCTGTTCCGGGGAGCCCTCTCAACTATGTACCCTGCAGTATCTGCCTCTTTTAGTTCTGCTGCTCTAGTCAGTGACGCCGGAGTCACATGCTGCACTGTGTCAATTAATTACTTATTAATTAAATGCCATGCTTTATTATTAGCTCTAACTGCCTTCCTCGTCTGTTTCTTTTGAGGTGTCCCCCGGCTTCCTGGAGATCTTCATCCATGGCTCCGCTGACGAATACTGGATGGAACCTGACAAGGCGGTCCTGCTGGACGCCCCCTAATGGACTCACATATAGTTTTCCAGTTGTTAGTTTTTCCATTTGTTTAATATCTCTACATGGCTGTCCTACATTGTTGATGCTGACCGGCCGCTCAAGGAGGATGAGTCCCCCACTGAGTCTTGGTCCTCCCAAGGTTTCTTCCTTAAATAACAACATAAAAGGGAGTTTTTTCTTGCCACTGTCGCTTCGGTTTGCTCTTTGGGGGTCTAAAGGCTTTTCATTCTGTAAAGCTGCTTTGTGACAATGTACTGTTGTAAAAAGCGCGACATAAATAAATGACTTGAACTTGAACTTGAAAAATACTCTTTAGGATAAATAGATAATCTTTCCTGAGTCTAGAAAGAATTCCAAGAAAATTAAAAGCTGCTACAACTGTGAGGTGGGACCATCTCAAAACAGGGGGTCATAACCTCCATTCTCCTGTTCATATTCTATATCTGTCTAAAATCATGAGCTCCATTTACATGATCCAATATTAAGATGTACATTTATTTTGTGGTTATCTATTTTTTCCATCAAAGTCTTTACATTTTGTACATAAACAACTGTGAACATTTATTACAGTCCATATTTAGCTCCATATTGAACTGAGCTATTTTCTTTGGCCACTTGTCTCTGGAATATGAGACCTGTCTTTGAGATGACCAGTCTCTTACGTTCTTCAGGTCACTGAACATCCCAGATCTCACAAAGCAGCGGGTTGAACTTGTGCTCGCTCATGCGCCATGACTCCAGCATCTCTGCATGATGGTGGTGCAGGGTGCGCAACTCGGTCAATCTGCCCAGCAGCCGGGCGAAATGCTGAGGCTCCTGAGGGTGATTCAGCTTGCAGAATTTTCTCAGCACCTCAAGCATAGCTTCCTGAAGTCGCTCCACACCGTTTTGGTTCTTCACATATGGCCGGTCTACCAAAGACAAACAGTGTCATCACAGTGCAAACCATAACCCTGCACATACCTGAAATCAAGAAGGTTGATCACGTAATTTTATCCATCCATCCATTATCTTCCGCTTTATCCTCTATTAGGGTCGCGGGGGGGTTCCCCATGCCCATCCAGAGGAGAACGTTTCGGGCGCTGGGAAGATACACCCAGGACAGGGTGCCAGTCTATTACTGGGCACACACTCACTCACACAAACACACTCTATATGGGACAATTTGGAGAACTCAATTGACTTTTCATTGACATTCATGTTTTTGGACTGTGGGAGGAAACCGGAGAACCCGGAGGAAACCCACGCAGACACGGGGAGAACATGGAAACTCCACCCAGATGGGGATTGGAACCGGGAATCCCTAGCACTGAGAGGAGAACATGCTAACCACTAAGCCACCATGCCGCCAGCTTCTAAACCAAATGAGTTAATATAAAAACCATTTATATAAATCACTCTAAACAGTTGGAATGTCTTAATTTCTGGAATAATTGCTTGAGTTACCATTAACTTAACATTAACTTAAGTAAATAGTGTATATATATATATATATATATATATATATATATATATCCCCGTGTCTACGTGGGTTTCCTCCAGGTTCTCCGGTTTCTTCCCACAGTCCAAAAACATGGATCAAGTCAATTGAATTCCCCAAATTGCCCCATATAGAGTGTGTCTGTGTGAGTGAGTGTGTGCCCAACGATAGATTGGCGTCCTGTCCTGGGTGTATCTGCCCAGCGCCCGAGACGTTCTCCCCTATATGGGCATGGGGAACCCCACCGCGACCCTAATAGAGGATGAAGCAGGAGATAATGAATGAATAATATAATAGCTCGGATAGGCGGCACGGTGGCTTAGCACTAGGGATTCCCGGTTCGAATCCCCATCTGGGTGGAGTTTCCATGTTCTCCCCGTGTCCGTGTGGGTTTCCTCCGGGTTCTCCGGTTTCATCCCACAGTCCAAAAACATGGATCAAGTCAATTGAGTTCTCCAAAATTGCCCCATGTAGAGTGTGTGTGAGTGAGTGTGTGCCCAGTGATGGATTGGCGCCCTGTCCTGGGTCTATCTGCCCAGGGCCCGAGACGTTCTCCCCTTGGTGGGCATGGGGAACCCCACCGCGACCCTAATAGAGGATGAAGCGGAAGATAATGAATGAATGAATATATATATATATATAGATATAGAGAGAGAGAGAGAGAGAGAGAGAGAGAGAGAGAGAGAGAGAGAGAGAGAGAGAGCTTTTGGGCAAAATGCTGGGTTCAGCTTATCAAAGACAGTTATTAGAACTTACTAACCAACTGCTGTTTACAAGGGTTGCAGAACTGCATTCTGGGAACTGACCTGGAGACAGGATGGTGATGGCCGTGAGAAGAGCATGTTCTTCCTGCATCATCTGCAGCTGACTGATACTTTTATAAAAGTTGAACATAGGAGTGATGAACTCCTCAGATATCCCTGTGGTGGAAACAATCATTCAGCATTAAGGCTTAACGATCTGGGTTTATTGATACAGAGTTAATTCAACCATCATTAAAAAATCAGTCAATATTAACCTATAAAATATTTCAAATACCATATACATTATTTTTTAATGCAGGATTGCATTAAGGGCGGCATGGTGGCTTGCATGTTCTCCTCTCAGCGCTAGGGATTCCCGGTTTGAGTCCCCATCTGGGTGGAGTTTTCATGTTCTCCCCATGTCCGCGTGGGTTTCCTCCGGGTTATATATATATATAGGCGGCACGGTGGGTGGAAGTTCCATGTTCTCCCCGTGTCCGCGTGGGTTTCCTCCGGGTTCTCCGGTTTCCTCCCACAAAAACATGGATCAAGTCAATTGAATTCTCCAAATTGCCCCATATAGAGTGTGTCTGTGTGAGTGAGTGTGTGCCCAGCGATAGATTGACACCCTGTCCTGGGTGTATCTGCCCAGCGCCCGAAACGTTCTCCCCTGGATGGGCATGGGGAACCCCACCCCACCGCGACACTAGTAGAGGATAAAGTGGAAGATAATGGATGGATGGATGAATGATCCTGGTGTCAAATTAAAGTCATGTTGATTAATGTTTAATGTGTAATGTTCTTATTGTTTAAAAGTGAATAACGATGTGATTATGTTGATATTTTATTGTATTTGTAAATAAACAAACTAATCATGTTATATCGTGAAGATTTTTTCATAATATAAGTGGAAAGATTGCGCTTTACTATCAGGTTCTAATTAAGGTTACACCCTTGTGCTCCATTACAACTCTGCAGTTTGGATTTAATCCAAATTTACAGTAAAATGAGAATAATTCATATAATTATATTATGATTCAGTTTGCTTTCTACACCGCAATAAAACAATAATAAAAATAATAAAATAAAATAATAAAAAATCCAGGCGGCACGGTGGCTTAGTGGTTAGCACGTTCTCCTCTCAGCGCTAGGGATTCCCGGTTCGGATCCCCATCTGGGTGGAGTTTCCATGTTCTCCCCGTGTCCGCATGGGTTTCCTCCGGGTTCTCCGGTTTCCTCCGACAGTCCAAAAACATAGTTCAAGTCAATTGAATTCTCCAAATTGCCCCATATAGAGAGTGTTTGTGTGAGTGTGTGTGTGTCCAGCGATGGATTGGCACCCTGTCCTGGGTGTATCTGCCCGGCGCCTGAAACGTTCTCCCCTGGATGGGCATGGGGAACCCCACCGTGACCCTAATATAGGATAAAGCAGAAGATAATGAATGAATGAATAAATCCCCATCTGGGTGGAGTTTCCATGTTCTCCCCGTGTCCGCGTGGGTTTCCTCCGGGTTCTCCGGTTTCCTCCCACAGTCCAAAAAACATGGATCAAGTCAATTGAATTCTCCAAAATTGCCCCATATAGAGTGTGTCTAGCGATGGATTGGCGGCCTGTCCTGGGTGTATCTGCCCAGCGCCCGAAACGTTCTCCCGTAGATGGGCATGGGGAACCCAATAGAGGATAAAGCGGGAGATAATGAATGAATGAATGAATAAAAAAATCCCAACAGTACAAAGTCCATGCTGTATTTGTAACATTAACCGAAAACTACATCCACTAGGGGGCGACGTTTACCACTTTTATAGCCTTTGGTCCAAAAACACAAACTTATATTTGTACTAAACAGAAAAATTCCCTCTGAGTTGCTTCATTGTGTTTTTAAGAACCTGTTATTTTCAGACAACATGTTAATTTACACTGGCGTCCTGTCCTGGGTCTATCTGCCCAGCGCCCGAGACGTTCTCCACTGGATGGGCATGGGGAACCCCACCGCGACCCTAATAGAGGATGGATGGATGTTAATTTACATTCTTGCAGACAGTGAACATTAAAAAGTAAAAGCTGAGGAAGTCCAGTGTCCGAGCATCCAAATGCACATGCACAGCTGTGTGTGAGTCCACATTGAGGGCAGTTCTCCAGAATACCCGTCTGTTTGGAGCCTGCTCTTAAGGGCCCGCTCGCTTTGTGCGAGCTCTTTGTCTGCCTCGTCATTATTGCCATCATTATTATTCTCTGTTGGCTGAGAGAGAGACAGGAGCTTTATTCTGATGTAAAGCAAGCAGCCCGGAGAGAAGTGAGGAGCTCATTGGTTCAAATCAGCCAATCAGGGGCAACCCTCGATGAAAGTTCACAGTAAGGTCTGCCAGGGGAACTACAGAAGATGAACTACAGAGAAGATTAAATTCAGTAGTATTTCATACAAGGGGCGGCACAATAAGGTGGCTTAGTGGTTCGCACGTTCTCCTCTCAGCACTAGGGATTCCCGGTTCGAATCCCCATCTGGGTGGAGTTTCCATGTTCTCCCCGTGTCTGCGTGGGTTTCCTCCGGGTTCTCCGGTTTCCTCCCACAGTCCAAAAACATGGAGCAAGTCAATTGAGTTCTCCAAATTGCCCCATATAGAGTGTGTCTGTGTGAGTGAGTGTGTGCCCAGCGATGGATTGACGTCCTGTCCTGGGTGTATCTGCCCAGCGCCTGGAACGTTCTCCTCTGGATGGGCATGGGGACCCCCCCCCCACACACAACCCTAATATACGATAAAGCGGAAGATAATGAATGAATTTCATACAAGGGGTGGCACGGTTGCTTAGTGGTTCGCATGTTCTCCTCTCAGCACTTGGGATTCCCAGTTCGAATCCCCATCTGGGTGGAGTTTCCATGTTCTCCCCGTGTCTGCGTGGGTTTCCTCCGGGTTCTCCGGTTTCCTCCCACAGTCCAAAAACATTGAGCAAGTCAATTGAATTCTCCAAATTGCCCCATATAGAGTGTGTCTGTGTGAGTGAGTGTGTGCCCAGCGATGGATTGGCGTCCTGTCCTGGGTGTATCTGCCCAGCGCGTGAAACATTCTCCCCTGGATGGGCATGGGGAACCCCCCCGTGACCCTAATATAGGATAATGAAGATAATGGATGAATGAATGAATTTCATACAAGGGCATCTTTTTTAATGACAGTTACATAAGACTTGAAGAGAAACGACCCCCTGCTGTATAAAAATATCATGAGCACAAACACAATAAACTATATACAAAGAATTTCACCTCCCAGACTGGACTTTGACACGACCAATTCAGAACTTTCACAAAGTTTAATGCATTTATATCCCTGAACTCAGTGACAGAAGAGTGGTGGCAATCAATCCTCAGTAAAACACTTAAATCAAAGCACAGCTGCAATGTTTAACCCTCCATCCAGACAGAAAACTAACTAAGCAACTGAGAATCCACGGGTGTAGAGTTGATGTTCTAGACTGGTGTCTGTCCTCACAAATTGACACGATTGGATGTTAACCCCCCCTCACCAAAGAGGAACCATTCCATATAATAATTAGCACCTTCTCATTGGTTCCTATACCACAGCACTGGTTATCATTCATTCACCCATCCATTATCTTCCCCTTTATTCTCTATTAGGGTCTCGGTGAGGTTCCCCATGCCCATCCAGGAGAGAACATTTCAGGCGCTGGGCAGATACACCCAGGACAGGACGGCAATCTATCACTTGGGCACACACTCACACTCACAAACACACTCTATATGGGGCAATTTGGAGAATTCAGTTGACCTTGATCCATGTTTTTGGTCTGTGGGAGGAAACCGGAGAACCCGGAGGAAACCCATGGGGACACGGGGAGAACATGGAAACTCCACCCAGATTGGGGTTTGAACCAGGAATCCCTAGCGCTGAGAGGAGAACATGCTAAACCATTAAGCCACCATACCGCCCTCACAAAAAACTTTGAATTAAGTGATCTTAAACAGTCACTGTGTCCAAATACTTTTGGCTGTGCATTTAAACTAAATCTGAAAGTCTGAACTGACTGAAACAGAGTTTGGTCTTTGGCAACGTACCGCTCTTTCTTATCCGTTCCTCCAGGACCTCTGTGTGTCCGTTGGGCATGTTCTTGGTGAAGGCCTGGGCTGAGCGCAGGAACATGGCCTCCACTGCGGATCCCTTCAGGATTGCGATTTGATCTTCATGATCCAGACACTGAAACCCTGTTTGCAAGTCAAGAGACTGTTATTTACATTTTACATTTACATTTAGTCGTTCAGCAGACGATTTTATCCAAAGCGACTTACAAATGAGAACATCACAAGTCAGAAGTTATGAAGAAAACCAACTAACACTGTAAATCCATCAAACCTGATTGTTATTTGATGCCCCCCCCCCCCCCCCCTTTTTTTTTTTACAACAGGTATTTGTTAAAGAGATGCGTCTTCAGTAGTTTCTTAAAACTGCTTAGTGATTCTGCCTTACGGACAGAGTTGGGAAGAACGTTCCACCATTTTGCAGTGTTATGCACCACTGATTGGTCTGGTTATTATATATATATTTTCATTCATCCATTATCTTCCGCTTTATCCTATATTGGGGTCGGGGGGGGGGGGGGGGTTTCCCATGCCCATCCAGGGGAGAACGTCTCGTGCGCTGGGCAGATAGACCCAGGACAGGACGTCAATCCATCGCTGGGCACACACTCACTCACACAGACACACTCTATATGGGGCAATTTGGAGAATTCAATTGACTTGATCCATGTTTTTGGACTGTGGGAGGAAACCGGAGAACCCGGAGAAACCCACACAGACACGGGGAGAACATGGAAACTCCACCCAGATGGGGATTTGAACCGGGAATCCCTAGTGCTGAGAGGAGAACATGCTAACCACTAAGCCACCGTGCCGCCTATATATATATATATATATATATATTCATTCATCCATTATCTTCTGCTTTATCCTCTATTAGAATCGGGGGGGGGTTCCCCATGCCCATCCAGGGGAGAACGTTTCGGGCGCTGGGCAGATACACCCAGGACAGGACGCCAATCTATCGCTGGGATATATATATATATATATATATATAGAGAGAGAGAGAGAGAGAGAGAGATTTAAGCCTTGGACTGTGTGAAGAATCTAACCTGGGATGTTTTTAGTAAACTCAACCAGGACTTGAACGTGACTGGTTGCCATTTCAGTCAAAAGTAGGAAGTTCTCCTCTTGGCTGAAGTGCTCTTGAAGCTGCAAAGATAAAAGGGAATATATATATAGACTTACTGATGAAAACGACTACTGTGCGAGTTTTTATGACAACAAGGAACTGATAATAAAATCTAACAATGCCTTAGCCTTTAATAGAGCATAGGTTAACCACCCAAGAGCTTATGGTGATATATGACACACTCACAAAATATACAGATTACAAACGTAAGGAGGAGGAAGGTCTTGGGTTCGATTTCTGGGTAGACTAGACAGGATCTGTGTGCATTTCATCCAGAAGATTATGGCTCAATGCGACTGAATATAAATCAAAATCAAATCAGGTTTATTGGTCACATGTGTAGATATACATAGTGCAGCCAGCAGTGAAATTGATTTCTCCACATCCATCCATCCATTATCTTCCACTTTATCCTCTATTAGGGTCCTGGGGGGGGGTGTTCCCCATGCCCATCCAGGGGAGAAGGTTTCGGGTGCTGGGCAGATACACCCAGGACAGGGCGCCAATCTATCACCGGGCACACACTCACTCACACAGACACACTCTATATGGGGCAATTTGGAGAACTCAATTGACTTGATCCATGTTTTTGGACTGTGGGAGGAAACCGGAGAACCCGGAGGAAACCCACGCAGACACGGGAAGAACATTGAACCTCCACCCAGATGGGGATTCGAACCGGGAATCCCTAACGCTGAGAGGAGAACATGCTAATGTGCTGCTTTTTATATGTTTATATAGGGAACTATTTGTAGTATAGTCTAATTAAAAACTCACTAATTCAAAGATGCGGCACGGTGGCTTAGTGCTTAGCACGTTCTCCTCTCAGCGCTAGGGATTCCCGGTTCGAATCCCCATCTGGGTGGAGTTTCCATGTTCTCCCCATGTCCGCGTGGGTTTCCTCCGGGTTCTCCGGTTTCCTCCACAGTCCAAAAACATGGATCAGGTCAATTGAGTTCTCCAAATTGCCCCATATAGAGTGTGTGTGTGTGAGTGAGTGTGTGCCCGGTGATAGATTGGCGCCCTGTCCTGGGTGTATCCACCCAGCGCCCGAAACGTTCTCCCCTGGATGGGCATGGGGAACCCCCCCGCGACCCTAATAGAGGATAAAGTGGAATATAATGAATGAATGAATAATTTAAAGATGTAAAGATGTCTTTTGCAGGGTTTGTAGTAGTACCTACCAGTTTCTTGGCCATGTCCGAAGGGATCCGATGCTTGTTGTATGCCTCAAGTATGTAATGTAGTAAAACCTGCTGGTCTGGACTCAATTCCACGTTTTCCTGAGAAAAAAAAGACAATTTCCATTTGAAATAAATGACATCTGTAAGGCGTCTTTCTCTCGAGGTCTACATTGTTAACGTTATAGTTCTGCAGACTCAATTCCAACAAGGAACATCACTTCGGCGAGTCAATTTGTGAGACTGTCCTTGAATAGTTTGTCAATAAAAATGATCACCGATGACCTGTGATGTTATACCGTACCAAACCCAAAGCCGCTACGTGTGTGCAAATATTTACATTCGCAAGATACTGTGAATATTTGTGTTACGCTGACAATAATGATCAATACCAAGGACTGGAGTCATGTTCATTACTGCATGACAGTGTGTTATATCATCTTTATTCTGACTTAATATAAAGTTTCAGTATGTTATTATACATCCACCAGTCATCCGCTTAGGTTTCACTGTCTGTAATATTCTGTGTATATATAGATGCACAATATAGATGCACTTTGTAGTTCTACAATTACATTCAATGATTAGGTGTTGGGCAGCATGGTGGCTTAGTGGTCAGCACATTCACCTCTCAGCGCTAGGGATTCCCGGTTCGAATCCCCATCTGGGTGGAGTTTCCATGTTCTCCCCGTGTCCGTGTGGGTTTCCTCCGGGTTCTCCGGTTTCCTCCCACAGTCCAAAAACATGAATCAAGTCAACTGAGTTCTCCAAATTGCCCCATAAAGAGTGTGTCTGTATGAGTGAGTGTGTGCTCAGCGATAGATTGGCGCCCCGTCCTGGGTGTATCTGCCCAGCGCCCGAAACATTCTCCCCTGGATGGGCATGGGGAACCCCACCGCGACCCTAATATAGGATAATGAAGATAATGGATGAATGAATGAATTTCATACAAGGGCATCTTTTTTAATGACAGTTAGCACATTCGCCTCTCAGCGCTAGGGATTCCCGGTTCGAATCCCCATCTGGGTGGAGTTTCCATGTTCTCCCCGTGTCCGTGTGGGTTTCCTCCGGGTTCTCCGGTTTCCTCCCACAGTCCAAAAACATGGATCAAATCAATTGAGTTTTCCAAATTGCCCCATATAGCGTGTGTATGTGTGAGTGAGTGTGTGCCCTGCGATGGATTGGTGCCCTGTCCTGGGTCTATCTGCCCAGCGCCCGAGATGTTCTCCCCTGGATGGGCATGGGGAACCCCACCGCGACCCTAATAGAGGATAAAGCGGATGATAATGAATGAATGAATGATTAGGTGTTGGTGCTGGTGGATCAGATACAGCTGTGTTGGTGGAGTTTTAAAAAATCGGAGACAGTATGTCTCTAATTGTAGAAATACTAAGTCCATCTATAGGGTCAGTGAGAAGTTAATGCAATAAAGTAGCTGAAAATATTATATTGCAAAAATTCCCTGAGATGCATCAGGACTGAGATGTATTAAAGAATTCACCTTTGAGCTTTTTGTCGTGGATGTGACCTGCTTTGCGTCTCCACCATCTCCTATCTCTACATTGTCTTCCGTCTCATCATCCATAGATTTGGGATTTTTCCGTAATCTTTTGGACTTGCACTGGATCTCAGTCAGCAGACCTGGTCATGCACATCCCACGATTGAAATATCAGAGTTAGGTTCAAATATAATACTGATGCAAGTGATGCTTCAAAACTGAAACCAATGCTACAGATTCCATCCATCCATCCATTATCTTCTGCTTTATCCAATATTAGGGTCGCATGGGGGGAGGGGGTTCCGCATGCCCATCCAGGGGAGAACGTTTCGGGCGCTGGGCAGATACATCCAGGACAGGACGCCAATCTATCGCTGGGCACTCACTCACTCACACAGATATACACACTCTATATGGGGCAATTTGGAGAACCCAAGTGACCTGATCCATGTTTTTGGACTGTGGGAGGAAACCGGAGAACCCGGAGGAACATTCGCACACTCACACAGACATACACACACACTCTATATGGGGCAATTTGGAGAACTCAATTGACTTGAGGGCGTCACGTTGGCTTAGTGGTTAGCACATTCGCCTCTCAGTGCTAGGGGTTCGAATCCCCATCTGGGTGGAGTTTCCATGTTCTCCCCGTGTACGTGTGGGTTTTCATCCGGGTTCTCCGGTTTCCTCCCACAGTCCAAAAAAATGGATCAAGTCAATTGAGTTCTCCAAATTGCCCCATATAGAGTGTGTCTGTGTGAGTGAGTGTGTGCCCAGCGATAGGTTGGCGCCCTGTCCTGGATGTGTATGTCCGGCACCCGAGACGTTCTCCCCTGGATGGGCATGGGGAACCCCACCGCGACCCTAATAGAGATAATGGATGGATGAATTGACTTGATCCATGTTTTTGGACTGTGGGAGGAAACCGGAGAACCCGGAGGAAACCCACGCGGACACGGGGAGAACATGGAAACTCCACCCAGATGGGGATTTGAACCGGGAAACCCTAGCGCCTCAAAACCAACTTATTTAAATGGATTTGCAGTAGTTGGCACTGTTTAAATTCAGGAACTGTAAAAGTCAAATTCATGGAACTAGGGTTTCAGGGAAATGGAAGCGACACGTGGGCAGATGCTGGAACGGTTCCAGACAGATTAGCAGTGTGTATGCGAACAGACTGGGCGCTGAATTCCTGCAGCCTGCAATATTTATATAAAAGTTAATGTACTATTCATGAGCAACAGGAGCTGAGCAGGACGGGTTCTCTACCTGACAGTTTCATGCTCTGCAGCTCAGCTAACGTTGCTTTATCGTCAGAAAGCCCATGAGAAAAGCAATCCACAAACCTCCTACAAGCTCATCACTGTTATTTCATCCCATAAAGACAATATTCAGCGTCATCGATCCTCCTTTTCAAGAAAAGCCTTCACGGTCACGCTATCCTTCATCTCAGTTATTCTACAATAATGTCTATCTGATCTCGAGTCACAGTCTGAATATCAGCTTGTGATGTCATTAAACGATAGAAGTGTTATGAGACAAAATACACAAAGTTATCCATCCATTCATCCATTATCTTCCGCTTTATCCTCTATTAGGGTCACGGTGGGGGGGGGGAAGTTCCCCATGCCCATCCAGGGGAGAACGTTTCGGGCGCTGGGCAGATACACCCAGGACAGGACGCCAATCTATCGCTGGGGGGGGCACTCACTCACACAGACACACTATATGGGGCAATTTGGAGAACTCAATTGACTTGATCCATGTTTTTAGACTGTGGGAGGAAACCGGAGAACCAGGAGGAAACCCACGTGGACACGGGGAGAACATGGAAACTTCACCCAGATTGGGATTCGATTTGGGAACCCCTAGCGCTGAGAGGAGAACATGCTAACCACTAAGCCTCCGTGCCGCGCAACAAAGTTATCATCACTGCAATTGTTTTTGAAAATGATAATAAAGTCATAGGTGACTGAGTGGTTAGCACGTTCTCCTCTCAGTGCTAGGGATTCCCGGTTCGAATCCCCATCTGGGTGGAGTTTCCATGTTCTCCCCGTGTCCACATGGGTTTCCTCCGGGTTCTCCGGTTTCCTCCCACAGTCCAAAAACATAGATCAAGTACACTGAATTCTCCGAATTGCCCTATATAGAGTGTGTCTGTGTGAGTGAGTGTGTGCCCAGCGATGGATTGGCGTCCTGTCCTGGGTCTATCTGCCCAGCGCCCGAAACGTTCTCCCCTGGATGGGCATGGGGAACCCCCCCACGACTCTAATAGAGGATAAAGCGGGAGATAATTA
Source organism: Corydoras sp. C115 (assembly GCA_019802505.1). NCBI lineage: Eukaryota > Metazoa > Chordata > Actinopteri > Siluriformes > Callichthyidae > Corydoras > Corydoras sp. C115. The sequence continues at coordinate 27,732 of JAFMOC010000288.1, forward strand.
GTGAATGAATAATAAAGTCATAGGGGCGGCACGGTGGCTTAGTGGTTAGCACGTTCTCCTCTCAGCACTAGGGATTCCCGGTTCAAATCCCCATCTGGGTGGAGTTTCCATGTTCTCCCCGCGTCCACGTGGGTTTCCTCCGGGTTCTCCGGTTTCTTCCCACAGTTCAAAAACATGGATCAAGTCAATTGAATTCTCCAAATTGCCCCATATAGAGTGTGTGTGTGTGAGTGAGTGTGTGCCCAGTGATAGATTGGCGCCCTGTCCTGGGTGTGTCTGCCCAGCGCCCGAAACGTTCACCCCTGGATGGGCATGGGGAACCCCCCCACGACCCTAATATAGGATAAAGCGGAAAATAATATACATTTTGGAATTGGATTTGGAACACATTTTATATAACATGGGATGGTTGATCACAGCATTGATAAATGGTCAGGGAATTATGTTTGGGACTAAAGGAGAATCTACCAAAGGGTTAGTCATTTGAAAAACCGACATAATATAATTAAAAAGTATCTGAACTTCCAGTTAAAGTGGACAATACCAAAAATTAACGTGACTATTAAGACATTTTTAGCAAAAGAAACCTGTAGATCATTGTAATAAATATAATCCCATGGGTTCGGGAGTATCTCTGAGATTTGTGGTCCTCACACCACACATATAACCTTAGACGATATAAAGTATGGTTGGAGAGCTGGTTCTGCAGTTGTACTTACATTCCGCCAGCATGCCCATCTCTTTGCATTTCCGCAGTCGACACTCTTGACATTTCCGACGCATGTACATGTCCATCTCACAGTTTCCTCCACTTTTACATTTATACACAGCATTCTTTGTTATGCTTCTTCGGAAAAAACCTGCAAAGAACATAAAGATTACTACTAGTGTAGTTCTTCAAGATGTATAACATTGTTCTTCGGATATTTATTACATCAGTGTATTAAAATCATTAAGAGTGTTAATATATCAGACATTGAGATGTCATAACATTATTTTTGATTTACTAAATTGCTCTGCAAGGCAGCAAGGCGGCTTAGTGTTTAGCACGTTCTCCTCTCAGCGCTAGGGATTCCTGGTTCGAATCCCAATCTGGGTGGAGTTTCCATGTTCTCCCCGTGTCCGCGTGTATGTGTGAGTGAGTGTATGCCCAGCGATAGATTGGGGATCCATCTGGATGGAGTTTCCACGTTCTCCCCGTGTCCGCGTGGGTTTCCTCCGGGTTCTCCGGTTTCCTCCCACAGTCCAAAAACATGGATCAAGTCAGCTGAATTCGGCGGCACGGTGGCATGTTCTCCTCTCAGCACTAGGGATTCCCGGTTCGAATCCCAATCTGGGTGGAGTTTCCATGTTCTCCCCGTGTCCGGGTGGGTTTCCTCCGGGTTCTCCGGTTTCCTCCCACAGTCCAAAAACATGGATCAAGTCAATTGAGTTCTCGAACTTGCCCCATATAGAGTGTGTCTGTGTGAGTGAGTGTGTGCCCAGTGATAGATTGGGGATCCATCTGGGTGGAGTTTCCATGTTCTCCCCGTGTCCACATGGGTTTCCTCCGGGTTCTCCGGTTTCCTCCCACAGTCCAAAAACATGGATGAAGTCAATTGAGTTCTCCAAATTGCCCCATATAGAGTGTGTCTTTGTGAATGAGTGTGTGCCCAGTCATGGATTGGCACCCTGTCCTGGGTGTATCTGCCCAGCGCTCGAAACGTTCTCCCCTGGATGGGCATGGGGAACCCCCCCGCGAGCCTAATATAGGATAAAGCGGAAGACAATGAATGAATGAATGAATAAATAAATTGCTCTACAATGTGTCCTTTAGCTTTTTAGTCCCCAGGAATCCTTCAAAATGCATAGCTAGGTGCCCGATTTTTTACACCTGGCATGGGTCTGAACGACATCGCCTGTTTCCACCTGTGTGTGGTCGTGTCAACGGTTTGTTAGGGTCATTAGGGTTGAGCCAGGCATGATGTTGTAACATAGATACTGGTCTATCCCGGTTCCAGGCAGCAGAACCCACCAGTTGAATGTTTCTGGGACACGTAATTACACATTCGAGCATGAGCTGATGAACACAATGACACACATTAACATTGCATGGCAGCACCAGGCTCTGGTTGCCTGCGTCATTATGCAGCAGAAAGCTGAGAGGGAACCAAATCTGGACCTGGTGTGCTGGAGCACTGAGCCCTACCAGGCTGCTAGAACCGAGCGTATCCAACCTGGACGCTGCCCTTTAGACATCGTAGATGTTCAGGTGGAATTACACTTGCAGTCATTTAGCCAAGGCTTTTTCAAAGAGCTAAAATTAGTACATGGACTTGAGTGTCATATGCAGCACGGGCTGGGTTACTGATCCCACCCTGAGGTCCAGACGGACTAGTATACTAGTCTAATACGAGCTAGTATACTAGTCTAATTATACTAGTCTAGTATGAGCTTGATGGAACACCACTGTACTGCAAACCAGCGAAAAACAGACTCCGCCCTTTAGAGGACTCTGGTTTATTGGCGAAGGAGACACTGGATGTCTTAGTTAGACCAGATACAATCCAAACCAGCAGTTCAAATTAGGATGATGATATTACATAAGGGGCGGCACGGTGGCTTATTGGTTAGTACGTTCTCCTCTCAGCACTAGGGATTCCCGGTTCGAATCCCCATCTGGGTGGAGTTTCCATGTTCTCCTCGTGTCTGCCTGGGTTTCCTCCAGGTTCTCTGGTTTCCTCCCACAGTCCCAAAACATAGATCAAGTCAACTGAATTCTCCAAATTGCCCCATATAGAGTGTGTCTGTGTGAGTGAGTGTGTGCCCAGCGATGGATTGGCGCCCTGTCCTGGGTGTATCTGCCAAGTGCCCGAGGCGTTCCCCTGGATGGGCATGGGGAACCCCCCCGCGATCCTAATAGAGGATAAAGCGGGAGATAATGGATGGATGGATGTAGTTCCGGCCTTTTAATGTGATTGGCTGAGCTGTTTGTCCAGTCGTGACATTAGTGACAATAATGCACACCAAAGCGTGAAATACATAAATTATTTTAAATCATAAAATAAAGATTAATATCAACAGCGGATGGCACGGTGGTTTAGTGGTTGGCATGTTCTCCTCTTAGCACTAGGGATTCCCGGTTCGAATCCCCATCTGGGTGGAGTTTCCATGTTCTCCCCGTGTCTGCGTGGGTTTCCTCCGGGTTCTCCGGTTGCCTCCCACAGTCCAAAAACATGGATCAAGTCAATTGAGTTCTCCACATTGCCCCATATAGAGTGTGTCTGTGTGAGTGAGTGTGTGCCCAGCGATGGATTGGTGTCCTGTCCTGGGTCTATCTGCCCAGCGCCCGAAACGTTCTCCCCTGGATGGGCACGGGGAACCCCCCCGCGACCCTAATAGAGGATAAAACGGAAGATAATAGATGGATGGATATTAGGGCGGCACGGTGGCTTAGTGGTTGGCATGTTCTCCTCTCAGCGCTAGGGATTCCCGGTTCGAATCCACATCTGGGTGGAGTTTCCATGTTCTCCCCGTGTCCATGTGGGTTTCCTCCGGGTTCTCCGGTTTCCTCCCACAGTCCAAAAACATGGATCAAGTCAATTGAGTTCTCCAAATTGCCTCATATAGAGTGTGTCTGTGTGAGTGAGTGTGTGCCCAGCGATGGATTGGCGCCCTGTCCTGGGTGTATCTGCCCAGCGCCCAAAACGTTCTCCCCTGGATGGACATGGGGAACCCCCCCCCCCCGTGACCCTAATAGAGGATAAAACGGAAGATAATAGATGGATGGATATTAGGGCGGCACGGTGGCTTAGTGGTTGGCATGTTCTCCTCTCAGCGCTAGGGATTCCCGGTTCGAATCCCCATCTGGGTGGAGTTTCCATGTTCTCCCCGTGTCCACGTGGGTTTCCTCCAGGTTCTCCGGTTTCCTCCCACAGTCCAAAAACATGGATCAAGTCAATTGAGTTCTCCAAATTGCCTCATATAGAGTGTGTCTGTGAGTGAGTGTGTGCCCAGCGATGGATTGGCGCCCTGTCCTGGGTCTATCTGCCCAGCGCCCGAGACGTTCTGCCCTGGATGGGCAGGGGGACCCCCCCCCCCCCCCCCCCCCCCCCCCCCCCCCCCCCCCCCCCCCCCCCCCCCCCCCCCCCCCCCCCCCCCCCCCCCCCCCCCGCGACCCTACTAGAGGATAAAGCAGAAGATAATGGATGGAATCCCAAATCGGGAGATCTTCACCTTTACATCCTTCACATGTGAGAGCATTATAGTGGTACCCCGAAGCTTTGTCTCCACACACCACACACAGTTCCTCTCCTTTGAACTTGCCCAAGTGAGCAGCATGTCTGGGTCTCTTATACACATGGGGAACTGAGGGCGGTGGCTCCTCTATCTCTGTCTCGAAGCTTTCCTCCAGAGGGGCCTTCCTGACCTCCAGCATGGCGGAAGGTGAGCACCATTCCTCGGAACTATACTGAGGGTAGTAGTGCTGGCTGGAGTAGTAGGATGGTGATGACATGGGTTGCTCCACTGTGGTGTACTGCATGCTGGAATAGCTGCCGTAGGGCAAAACCTCCTGTTCCTGAAGCAGAGGGCCGCTTTGCTCGGCCAGAAGATCTGAAAGAGGAGAAGGTAATGACACGGCTCTGAGTTTACACACATCAACAATCTCGCAGGCTCGAGTTCAGCACATGGACGTTGGTGCAGACAGTAACTGTGCTCTCCATCAAAGCACCAATTAGCTAACGACAACAGGCAGTTATAGTGTCACCTACACCCTCAACACTAAGCATCACTAACACTTTCAACCTTAATAGTGTGAAAAATAAAACACCATTCCGGTGTTTTAACAAATTAATTTTATAGTAGGGCGGCTGAATTACAGATATCTGAAATTGAATTGGCGGCACGGTGGTTTAGTGGTTAGCACGTTCGCCTCTCAGCGCTAGGGATTCCCGGTTCGAATCCCCATCTGGTTGGAGTTTCCATGTTCTCCCCGTATCTGCGTGGATTTCCTCCGGGTTCTCCCGTTTCCTCCCACAGTCCAAAAACATGGATCGAGTCAATTGAATTCTCAAAATTGCCCCATATAGAGTGTGTCTGTGTGAGTGAGTGTGTGCCCAGTGATAGATTGGCGTCCTGTCCTGGGTGTATCTGCCCAGCGCCCGAGACGTTCTCCCCTGGATGGGCATGGGGAACCCCCCCGTGACCCTAATAGAGGATAAAGCGGGAGATAATGAATGAATGAATATTATAGTACACAATATAAAGGCGTCATGGTGCTAAGTGGTTAGCGCGTTCACCCCTCAGTGCTGGGGATCCATGTTCTCCCCGTGTCCGTGTAGGTTTTTCTCCGGGTTCTTCGGTCTCCGGAGAACTCATTCATTCATTATCTTCCACTTTATCCTCTATTAGGGTTGCGGTGGGGTTCCCCATGCCCATCCAGGGGAGAACGTTTCGGGCGCAGGGCAGATACACCCAGGACAGGGCACCAATCCATCGCTGGGCGGACACGGGGAGAATATGGAAACTCCACCCAGATGGGGATTCGAGCCGGGAATCCCTAGCACTGAAAGGCAAACGTGCTAACCACCAAGCCACCATGCCGCCCCTCTCCGGAGAATTGAATGCTCCAAATTGCCCCATTTAGTGTGTGTAAGTGAGTGTGTGCCCAGCAATAGATTGGCACCCTGTCCTGTGTGTAGCTCACCTGAATGGGCATGGGGAACCCAGGACAGGGCGCCAATCCATCGCTGGGCACACACTCACTCACACAAACACACTCTATATGGGGCAATTTGGAGAATTCAATTGACTTGATCCATGTTTTTGGACTGTGGGAGGAAACCGGAGAACCCGGAGGAAACCTACGGGGACACGGGGAGAACATGGAAACTCCACCCAGATGGGGATTCGAACCGGGAATCCCTAGCGCTGAGAGGAGAACATGCTAAACCACTAAGCCACTGTGTGCCCACCTCCTGAAATTCATTCATTCATTATCTCCTGCTTTATCCTATATTAGGGTCGCGGGGGGTTCCCCATGCCCATACAGGGGAGAACGTCTCGGGCGCTGGGCAGATACACCCAGGACAGGACGCCAATCCATCACTGGACACACACTCACTCACACAGACACACTCTATATGGGGCAATTTGGAGAACTCAATTGACTTGATCCATGTTTTTGGACTGTGGGAGGAAACCGGAGAAACCGGAGGAAACCCACGGGGACACGGGGAGAACATGGAAACTCCACCCAGATGGGGATTCGAACCGGGAATTCCTAGTGCTGAGAGGAGAACATGCCAACCACTAAGCCACCGTGCCACCCACCTCCTGATATGTAATGAAAAATATGTAATTTTCTAAAATGCATGTCAAGGTGTTTACACCATGAATAAACCACCTGCAGTTAATAATTTCATGTAATAAATTTACCAATTCAATCGCAAATTTGACAGTTTATGCAGCCTAACTGTTAATAACCCATGCACTAAAAATGTCCCTCCACTTTCATCCTGTCAGCAGAATCCTATGATCACGACTGAAGCAAGTGACGACCTGCTGTCACTGATTCTACATCAACACATTTCAGATCTTAATTCCAATCTCTTAAATATAAACCACACTGCTGATCGAATAATTAAAAACAGTTTAAATTAACAATATTATATTTACCCACGGGCCCATTCGCCTCTCAGCACTCGGGATTCCCGGTTTGAATCGCCATCTGGGTGGAGTTTCCATGTTCTCCCTGTGTCTGCGTGGGTTTCCTCCGGGTTCTCCGGTTTCCTCCCACAGTCCAAAAACATGGATCAAGTCAATTGAGTTCTCAAAATTGCCCCATATAGAGTGTGTTTGAGTGAGTGAGTGTGTGTGTGCCCGGCGATGGATTGGCGCCCTGTCCTGGGTCTATCTCCCCAGCGCCCGAGATGTTCTCCCCTGGATGGGCATGGGGAACCCCACCGCGACCCTAATAGAGGATAAAGCGGGAGATAATGAATGAATGAATATTTACACACGGGCGGCACGGTGGCTTAGTGGTTGGCACGTTCGCCTCTCAGCACTAGGGATTCCCGGTTTGAATCCCCATCTGGGTGCAGTTTCCATGTTCTCCCCGTGTCCGCGTGGGTTTCCTCCGGGTTCTCCGGTTTCCTCCCACAGTCCAAAAACATGGATCAAGTCAATTGAGTTCTCCAAATTGCCCCATATAGAGTGTGTCTGTGTGTGTGAGTGTGTTCCCAGAGATGGATTGGCACCCTGTCCTGGGTGTATCTGCCCAGCGCCCGAGACGTTCTCCCCTGGATAGGCTTGGGGAACCCCACCGCGACCCTAATAAAGGATAAAGCGGGTGATAATGAATAAATAAATATTATATTTACCCACCTAGAACGGTCCTCTGCCCCATGAACATTTCAGCATGAGCCAAAACATTGGTCCACTAACTGACCACGGGTCAACATGCCCAACTCCTTGTGTCCTGTAGTGAACGGCTCTTCATTGAGCTCAGATTCAGCCGGATGCCTTAAATCAGAGCTTAAGAGTGCCAGGGGAACAAAGGTTGCCCGAGTTGTTTATTAACCTGCGAGTCTGTTACAGGTAGCTGCGTTGTAATCAGCAGTCCCTCCTCAGAGACAGAATGTACTCATGACCAGGTACACTGCATGACCAAAACTATGTGGACTCCTTTATCAAACCTCGTTGGACCGCCTACTTCAAAGCCATGGACAATATCGTGGAACTGTTTACTTACTGAGTTAAAAACGTTACGTAAGTCAACTCTGCACAATACCTCTACCTTCCCCTAGCTGCACAAACCATTTATTCACACTTCCTGCAGCATATCCCAGCACTAGGGCGGCGAAACACCAGGGGGATTTCACAAAGCTGACAGGGATTATTTCATTTAGTCCCTTTACTTACTAACATGTTTTTGGATGTTTCTGTATTTGGGATTGGCGGCAATGTGGCTTAGTGGTTAGCATGTTCTCCTCTCAGCGCTAGGGATTCCCGGTTCGAATCCCCATCTGGGTGGAGTTTCAATGTTCTCCCCGTGTCTGTGTGGGTTTCCTCCGGGTTCTCCGGTTTCCTCCCACAGTCCAAAAACATGGATCAAGTCAATTGAGTTCTCCAAATTGCCCCATATAGAGTGTGTGTGTGTGTGTGTGAGTGTGTGCCCAGCGTTAGGTTGGCGCCCTGTCCTGGGTGTATCTGCCCAGCACCTGAAATGTTCTCCCCTGGATGGGCATGGGAGGATAAAGCTGAAGATAATGGATGGATGTGTTATTATAATATTAATAATAATAATAATAATAATAGGCGGCACGGTGGCTTAGTGGTTAGCACGTTCTCCTCTCAGCGCTAGGGATTCCCGGTTTGAATCCCCATCTGGGTGGAGTTTCCATGTTCTCCCTGTGTCTGTGTGGGTTTCCTCTGGGTTCTCCGGTTTCCGCCCACAGTCCAAAAACATGGATCAAGTCAATTGAATTCTCAAAAACTGCCCCATATAGAGTGTGTCTGTGTGAGTGAGTGTGTGCCCAGTGATGGATTGGCGCCCTGTCCTGGGTGTATCTGCCCAGCGCCCGAGACGTTCTCCCCTGGATGGGCATGGGGAACCCCCCCCCCCCCCCCCCCCGTGACCCTAATAGAGGATAAAGCAGGAGATAATGAATGAATGAATAATAATAATAATAATAATAATAGTAAATAAAAACAGGGCCCGAAAGGTTCTCCCCTGGATGGGCATGGGGAACCCCACCGCGACCCTAATAGATGATAAAAGCTAAAGATAATGAATGAATGAATGTATTTGCGATTGAAACTTCTTAGTGAAACCAACTCAAACATTGCGAGAACATGCAAACTCAACCAACTTGCTGTGGGGCGTGAGAACTAACCATTACACCACCATATTTTCTTGTAGTGCATTTTTAAGATGCATTATATTTGGACATGTACATACTATTGACAGTTGTTAATGTATGACAGATGTTGTAGAAGTTGTCCAGCGTAAAGCTATGAACACAATTATAATCATCCATCCATCCATTATCTTCCGCTTTATCCTCTAGTAGGGTCGCGATGGGGTTTCCCAATGCCCATCCAGGGGAGAAGTTTCGGGCGCTGGGCAGATACACCCAGGTCAGGGCGCCAATCTATCACTGGGCACACACTCACTCACACAGACACACTCTATATGGGGCAATTTGGGGAATTCAATTGACGTTGATCCATGTTTTTGGACTGTGGGAGGAAACCCCAAATATAATCATGTATATTGTATATATTATTTTATTCATAAAAAAGTATATAGAGACCAAAAAGCAAGCTGAAAGTGTCAGAGATGAGTTGGTGATATTCTTATTGGGAGTTAAGAGTATGGATTAGAAATTTGTTCATTAGAGGGACCATAGGATGATTTAGAGACAAAGATACAGAGATTAGTTTAAGGTGGTTAGGGTTAGTTGGCGCTTGTGCCCAGGAGGTACATACTGGCGGATGGATGCTAAGAATGGAGACACCAATAGACTAAACTATCATGTTGGTTGTCCCTATACTTTTGTCATACTAGCATTATTACATCCACCAAACTGCGGAGATTAAAATGGTTAATAGTGCAATTTTTACCATAAAAATGAGATCCCTCTGGCATGTGGAACCCATCGCTGGGTGGGATGTGCAGTGGTCCTCCAACGTTGACATCGTGACCTACCCACTCATTCATCCAGATCGCCTGTGTGTTGGCTCGAAAGCCAAAATGAGATTCTCCTGAATTCTGCTGAATAGAAACAACAGATTGCTTATAAAGGGCTTGGTTTATGAAAAAAAGATTTAAAGAACGCTAATTATAAAAAATCATCTTCCAATAATCAGTTCACATGTCAGTTTTCCATGAGTTTATTTATTTAAATTTAAATATCTTATCAGACTCTGGAGACATAAACCACTGTACCGACTCAATCATATTTTCCAGTCTAATTAATAATAATAATACTTTTTTTTTTAAAGCGCCTTTCAGAACACCCGAGGAAACTGTACAAAGCATACATATTAAAAACATTTACATTTTATATTTATATATATTTAATAATATATATAATATATATATTCATTCATTCATTATCTCCCGCTTTATCCTATATTAGGGTCGTGGGGGGGGGGTTCCCCATGCCCATCCAGGGGAGAACGTCTCGGGCGCTGGGCAGATACACCCAGGACAGGGCGCCAATCCATCGCTGGGCACACACTCACTCACACAGACAAATAATTCAATTGACTTGATCCATGTTTTTGGACTGTGGGAGGAAACCGGAGAACCTGGAGGAAACCCACGCGGTTTCACATTTTATATTACATTTCATTTAATTTTAATAATATATATATTGGGCGGCACGGTGGCTTAGTGGTTGGCATGTTCGCCTCTCAGTTCTAGGGATTCCCGGTTCGAATCCCCATCTGGGTGGAGTTTCCATGTTCTCCCCGTGTCTGTGTGGGTTTCCTCCAGGTTCTCCGGTTTCCTCCCACAGTCCAAAAACATGGATCAAGTCAATTGAGTTCTCCAAATTGCCCCATATAGAGTGTGTCTGTGTGAGTGAGTGTGTGCCCAGCGATGGATTGGTGCCCTGTCCTGGGTCTATCTGCCCAGCACCCGAGACGTTCTCCCCTGGATGGGCATGGGGAACCCCCCCGCGACCCTAATAGAGGATAAAGCGGGAGATAATGAATGAATGAATATATATATTATATATATTATTATAATTAAGAATATTCAGCAAATATCAACAATGGTAATTATAGTAAAAGTAAGTATAAGTAAAAATGTGTTTTTACTTATAAAATTTGTGTTTTCTATCAAATACATGAATATTTTAAATCATTTTATTCTTTTCTAAACCTCTGGGTTTCCAGGTTTGACCCTGTCCGTTCATCAGCATTAAGCCGGCTGGGACATTTTTTATATTATGCTTCTTTTTAATCGTATTATATTTTTGTTACGACTAATTCAAAGCTTTAGATATTATTTAGATCATATTATCTCTATTATTTAGAGATTTTAGACTTTTAGACTAGATATTATATTATTAAGTTTGGGTTTGACCCATTTTTGGGACTGAAGTCTCTAATAATTCCAACACTTTAACTTTTATTTATTTTTCAAAACTCTCTAGTCTTACCTTTATGAACTCTTCAGCTTTATCTCTTCAATCTAGTTCCCAAAGCGTATACTCCGTTAAAACTGAATTCCTAGGTCCATCGGTATTGAACAATAACAGCTCCTCTTGGTGCCGGGACGGGATTGTGCGAGGACAGGGTATTGGGGAAAGGGGACAGTGGTTATTAATTAAACTCTCTCTCGCTCCATCAAGGCTAATAGTCCTCCCCCCCAACCAGCTCACCAGGCTTCTGCTATCAGTCCTAAACTTTGGCTGTCCGCCTTGCAAATGTCACAGAACCATCACCTCCCTAATGTAGAGATTTCAGTGCATTGCAGCATGTGCAGATTGTACACACACACACACACACACACACACACACACACACACACACACACACAGGTTGGCTGTGGTTCTGGTCCAACATGACTGTGTTTGGTTGAGTGAGTTCAGTGTGAAAGAGGTTTATTCACAGAACCCTGATTTCAACCATCGTCAAACAACATTGGTTTAAACTACAGCTGAACTGTGAGCCAAGTCCGCTTATCCAACATCGACACTTAACCTCACTAGTGATCTTCAGGATGAAGGGGCAAGAATTCCCACAAACATTCTCCAAAATATTGCAGAAAGACTCCCCAGAGGAGTGGATGCTGTTATAGCTACAACTTAAAATGTGACGTCATAAACACTGTAGGTGTAATGTGTAGGCGTCACGATGCCTTAGCCCCTATATCCTAATTGAGGCTTTTAATATGAATGATTATAATTAAAATACATTCATTATCTTCTGCTTTATCCTCTATTAGGGTCGTGGTGGGGTTCCCCATGCCCATCCAGGGGAGCAAGTTTCGGGCGCTGGGCAGATACACCCAGGACAGGACGCCAATCTATTGCTGGACACACACTCACTCACTCACACAGACATACACACTCTATATGGGGCAATTTGGAGAACTCAATTGACTTGATCCATGTTTTTGGACTGTGGGAGGAAACCGGAGAACCCGGAGGTCTTGCTAAAGGACCCACACTGGTAACTTCAGTGGACCTGGGATTTGAACCCCCAACCTTTAGATTGATAGCCCAATGCCCTGACCACTGAGCTACCGTGCCCCTAATAATCTTAATTAATAAAATAATAATAAATAATATTCATTAATTCATTCATTCATTATCTTCTGCTTTATCCTATATTAGGGTCACGGGGTCGGGGGTGTCCCATCCAGGGGAGAACGTTTCAGTTTCAGGCAGATACACCCAGGACAGGACGCCAATCTATCACTGGGCACACACTCACTCACTCCCACAGACACACTCTATATGGGTGCAATTTGAAGAACTCAATTGACTTGATCCATGTTTTTGGACTGTGGGAGGAAACCGGAGAACCTGAAGGAAACCCACGCGGACACGGGGAGAACATGGAAACTCCACCCAGATTGGGATTCGAACCGGGACTCCCTAGTGCTGAGAGGAGAACGTGCTAACCACTAAGCCACCGTGCCCCCTTATAATTAAAATAATTTTTAAAAATGTATTAAAGCCATTCGATTAGAATAGTTCTCCAGACGATTGATCTGAAAGTGCATTTCATTTCATATCACGCATTAAAATAATCCCACTCTGCTGTAAATGATGAGATTTAATCAATAAGGACAATGTTTTTCGCATTGTGAACACATTTTTTGGGGTGGTGAGGGTTGTGCGCAAAGGTGGGGGATTCGACTTTCAATCATTTACTTATTGCTTCATCCAAAACGAATCATTTGGAGTCAACACGCTGCTTTCAGGAAGCTCTGCCATTGGCTGCGGGCTGTTTGGTAAGGTCTCTCCGCGAGAGGGGGCAGGAGGATGGTAAGTAAGGTGGCGTTGGGTGAAGGGCACAAAGACACCGATTTTACTAAAACACACATAATATTGTTGTCATGGATTCGTCCCTGCCGAAAAAGGCTGGCTTTAGACTTTTGTGTGTTTCATTTAATCACACTTGAGCACATGTTGTTATGTTCTAACCCTTTTTAAAGACGTATTCTTTACTTTATTTATTCATATGATTTTAAATACCTTAAATATTAATATATAATACTGACAAATGTGTTGAGACACAGGGTGGCTTAGTGGTTAGCACGTTCGCCTCTCAGCGCTAGGGATTCCCGGTTCGAATCCCCATCTGGGTGGAGTTTCCCTGTTCTCCCCGTGTCTGCGGGGGTTTCCTCCGGGTTCTCCGGTTTCCTCCCACAGTCCAAAAACATGGATCAAGTCAATTGAGTTCTCCAAATTGCCCCATATAGAGTGTGTCTGTGTGAGTGAGTGTGTGCCCAGTGATAGATTGGCACCCTGTCCTGGGTTTGTCTTCCCGGCACCCGAGACGTTCTCCCCTGGATGGGCATGGGGAACCCCCCCCCCTCCCGCGACCCCAATATAGGATAAAGCGGATGATAATGAATGAATGAATGAATGAATGAATGAATGGATTTAGACTCTGGCAGCACGGTGGCTTAATGGTTAGAATGTTCTCTTCTCAGCGCTTCCTGGTCGAATCCCCATCTGGGTGGAGTTCCCATGTTCTCCCTGTGTCTGCGTGAGTTTCATCCGGGTTCTCTGGTTTCCTCCCACAGTCCAAAAACATGGATCAAGTCAATTGAGTTCTCCAAATTGCCCCATATAGAGTGTGTATGTGTGAGTGAGTGTGTATCCAGTGATAGATTGGCGTCCTGTCCTGGGTGTATCTGCCCAGCGCCTGAAACGTTCTCCCCTGGATGGGCAATCCTAATTGCCCCCCTCCGCAATCCTAATATAGGATAAAGCAGAAGATAATGGATGGATGGATGGATTTAGACTTCCAGTAAAATGGAAGCTGTTATACCTACAAGGGAGGAACCAACTTAGAATAAGATATCAAAGCTTCTGTATGTGGAATGAATCGGTGTCCCAATACTTTTGTTCGTAGAGTGTATAAGCACTTTACATTTTCTCCAGCTTGTAAAATCTCCGATAACGGTGTGATACAGCCATTAGAGCTTTTTATATTTAGAAATCATTCATAACTGTCCTTAGTGGAAGTCATAAAGGACTGGAACAGGACTCTGCTGGAGCCAGACCATAACGAGGAGACTGACCTTGAACCCTCACATGGATTATCTTAAACAGACTCATCGACATTCTGCTGGAGATAATGAAACCAGACATGGCGAGTAATTGTTCACTAAACTCCTCTTTAATGATACTCAGAAAGTTAAATCACTTACTCTGTCCAGAGCCTGAGCTAAAGTATGTAGACACTCTTTATTGCTAACCCGTGCAAATGGAGTGTGCAGTCACGATAAACACACGCCGGCAATAACTCACTTCACACACACACATGCATGCACACACAATGGAACGTGCTGTGTGCATGTATTGTGAGGACCTTACCCTCTGCTGAGGGTATTTACAGTTTTTTAAAGACTTTCGAAACCATAACCATCACTACTTCTAGTCCCTTTGTTGGTTATTTTGTGGCTTTATTTCTGGGAAAGTGTTAGACACCGATGTTAGACAAGCGATCCGGACTCACACTTAAAGGTGTTCAATATGGTTCCGGTCAGGACTCATCACATTCTCTCTGAGCAAACTCACAGAGCCATGTTCTGCATGGTGTTGCTCATGCAGGAAAATAAATGGCCTTCCCCAAACTGTTTCCACAAAGTCACATACAGTTGGTTTTATGCACCTGTGGCAATTGGATGAAATAGTCCATGACTTAGAGGTGTGTCCAAATACTTTTAGTTCCTTATAGTGTGTGTGTTTGTGTGTTTGTGTGATAGTATCCACATACTTTTGGTTCACATTATTATTCCTGTTCTTTCAGAGTTACAGGAGTCGGAAAATCTCCACCTCATCGTTCAGCGAACAAAATGATGTCGCTGGATGAAATTCAAGGTTCAAAAGTGATAAAGTAAAGGATGTTTACGTCTCCGTGACACAAACCAGCGACGGTCCGTCCGTCCGTCCTTAATAGTGACTGACAGTCGAATAAACAAGAACCGCAATTATTCATGAAAACACACTGATAACGCGAACAGCTCGTGAGATAGAGACCCAATTACTCAGCATCACTGCTTTCCAAGTTCACTCATTAGCGTATTGGAGACTCCAGACCACACTGTAGGAATCTGGGACTTATGGAAATGTTTGGAATCACACGCGGATGGAAAACTATTGGAACAGATGGAAATTATTTTATTTACCCAGCCATTATTCATTCATTCATTCATCCATTATCTTCCGCTTTATCCTCTATTAGGGTCGTGGTGGGATTCCAGGGGAGAACGTCTCGGGCGCCGGGCAGATACACCCAGGACAGGACGCCAATCTATTGCTGGGCACACACTCACTCACACAGACACACTCTATAGGGGGCAATTTGGAGAACTCAATTGACTTGATCCATGTTTTTGGACTGTGGGAGGAAACCAGAGAACCCGGAGGAAACCCACACGGACACGGGGAGAACATGGAAACTCCACCCAGATGGGGATTCGAACCGGAAATCCCTAGCGCTAAGCCACCGTGCCGCCTATCCGAGCTATTATATTATTCATTCATCATTCATTCATTATCTCCCGCTTTATCCTCTATTAGGGTCGCGGTGGGGTTCCCCATGCCCATCCAGGGGAGAACGTCTCGGGCGCCAGGCAGACACACCCAGGACAGGACGCCAATCTATCATTGGGCACACACTCACTCACACAGACACACTCTATATGGGGCAATTTGGAGAACTCAATTGACTTGATCCATGTTTTTGGACTGTGGGAGGAAACCGGAGAACCCGGAGGATACCCACGTGGACATGGGGTGAACATGGAAACTCCACCCAGATGGGGATTCGAACCGGAAATCCCTAGCGCTAAGCCACCGTGCCGCCTATCCGAGCCATTATATTATTATATTAAAAAAAATGACTATTTAAGGAGAAAATTCTTAACCCGAGGAAAAACCTTCTCAAGAACAAGTGCCTCTGCTGTTGGTTGTTAAAAAAAAATATTGATTATTCCATAATATTGATTAAAAACGATAAGGTAAAGGGAATCGTCTGCTCAGGAGGATTAATGGATCAGATCCTGTACAGACACAGATCCTTAACTGCTGCATCATCAAGAGGGAGGATGACGAAATTAGGTAAAACATTCGTTTGCACAGTCACTGGTGTGATGCTGTGGTCCAGTGGCTGCGAGGTCTTCAGCTTCAGCTAACGAGCTTCAGCTTCTTGTTTCTCTGGCTGAGTGTCATTGATAATGCTCTTGAAAGTCTCCATTTTCATAATGCAGTTGCCCTGTGTGATCCTCCTCCTGCATGGTGACGCCTCTTTTCTGTTTCCAGCCCTTCCTCCGGCCAGACGAGTTCTCTGAGGTGGTGCCATAGGACTTCATCTTGCCGGCGGCGAGCCCGCTGTCACTGCAGGGCTCTGTCTCCTGAGCCAGCTCGTCTTCCTCAATGATGCCACACTTTTCGTCACTCGTGCTCTCTGGGTCGGCCCAGTCCTGCTTCTCACCCGAGGCGAAGATGGCATAGAAGATGACGCCGCAGTAATGCACCATGGAGGCAATCACAAAGACGTTCTGCCACTCCCGACGGGTCTGCGGAGGTCAGGAGATGGGAGAAATATGATGTTAGGGCTGGACGGAACACTACCACCACTCAGAGTCTGACGTTTTCTGTCAGAGGTAGCGTTGTGATTGACTTCATCCATTCTGGCTTTAACATCCTGTCTGCCACCATCATGCTTCACTCTAGGCAGGGAGCTCTGGTGGTCATGAGAAGTGTTATCCCAACACTTACCAAAAGACTGGTGGAGAAAGACCCCCTATATATCGCAGGGCAGACTAACACATTAAGATTGGCTATAAAACCCAATTTATACCAGTACCTACCTTGTGTTTGGTTAGTGCTCCCACGATGAGAGGACACACCATACCAGACAGGGTGCCCACACCATTAGAGATGCCCATCAGAATGCTGGCGTAACGGGGAGCAATGTCTAAATGGTTCACATTGAAACCTAAAACACATAAACTAGTGTGTTAGGGATGCGCTCACATGATCACTACTTATTGTTATGAGGTTACTAACGGACAAGCTTGAATTAGTCAGGTCTTTGGTTCATATATTCAGTCATTCTTTCATTATCTTCCACTTTATCCTCTATTAGGGTCCCCCATGCCCATCCAGGGGAGTCCGCTTCGGGCGCTGGGCAGATACACCCAGGACAGGGCGCCAATCTATCACTGGACACACACTCACTCACACAGACACACTCTTTGGAGCAATTTGGAGAACTCAGTTGACTTGATCCATGTTTTTGGACCGTGGGAGGAAACCGGAGAACCCGGAGGAAACCCACGCAGACACGGGGAGAACATGGAAACTCCACCCAGATGGGGATTCGAACCAGGAATCCCTAGCGCTGAGAGGAGAACGTGCTAACCACTAAGCCGCCTTGGTTCATATAAATTAACAAAAATGTTGAGAAACCTACAGGGGCTTTAATAACCTGAGAAGCTGGAAGTGCAATCAAGTCTACCATGTCAAAGAAAACCTTTAATATGTAACAGATCCTCCACCATACTTCACAGTGGTTCCATTCTCCATTGTTGTCTTTACGTCTGCAGTGTAACTCATCAGAACAACTGCTCTAAAGTTACAGACATAAATAATTAAAGAGTCCTTTATCTGCTGTAGCTTCAACTCCACTTCACTGCAACTATGGAATCCAGTTTAATCTTTAAACATAAAAGGCTTGTCCACATTCTAAAGGTAATATTATGTACGGATATGACATTTGGCAATACGCTGTAATCTAACCTGATATGGCGAAGCCACTGAAGCCCACTGCCAAGACAAGAAATGAGATGGCAACTCCTCGTGTGTGTGAGAATCCAACCACCAGCAGCAGCGTGGCCTCCATCCCAAAACCTACAGACCACATACAATGCAAACCTCCTTAATATTTCTTAGACTCGTTAAACCTATTTAGACTAATTAACTTTAAACCCCTCCGACCTCCACAATTCATGATCTTGCGCACGGTGGTGGTGGACAGGATTTTTCGGCTCCTCAGGAAGTCAGCCAGCTGCCCACCGATTGGCACAATGATGGTCATCACCATGTGAGGTACAGCTGACAGGATTCCCACCTGAGTCCCAGTGATGACAAGATCATTTTACCATTTTAGGTCGGTGCAAATTATCCATCTGTAATAATCCAGAGACTGAAAGATGGCTAACCTTACTGATGGGGAAGCCAAAGACCTCTTCGAAGTAAGCCGGCTGGCTGATGAGCAGGAGATAGAAGGTCCAACTACGGCAAAAGTTGGCCACTATTATGGCGTAGACTGGCATCGAGGTGAAGAACTGGCGCCAGGGGGTTTTGAATTTCTGGAAAGCAGAGCATTTCAGCTTTGTTTCTTTATTAAAGGTAGTCTGGTGTAGGAAGTGGTTTTACTGAGGTACCTCCGTAGCGCTTAGTAGATTTGCTCCCTCGCCAATACTTGTCTCGATGTAGATTCTTTCCTCCTCACTGATAGTGGGATGCACCGCCGGGCTTACATAGGCCAGCAAGAGCCAGAAGATATACCATATGATTCCAAAAACCCCTGGGAAAATACATTTACCAATTTAACTAAAGCTTCTTTTTTATTCTTGGGCATAAATATATTCATCCATCCATTATCTTCCGCTTCATCCGTTACTAGGGTCATGGTGGGGTTCCCCAGCGCCCAAAACGTTCTCCCCTGGATGGGCATGGGGAACCCCCCCGTGACCCTAATATAGGATAAAGCGGAAGATAACTAATGAATGAATGAATGAATGAATGGTGGGGTTCCCCATGACCAATCATAGGAGAACGTTTCGGGTGCTGGGCAGATACACCCAGGACAGGACACCAATCTATCGCTGGGTACACACTCACTCACACAGACACACTCTATACGGGGCAATTGGTAGAACTGAATTGACTTGATTCATATTTTTGGACTGTGGGAGAAAACCGGAGAACCTGGAGTAAACCCACGTGGACACGGGGAGAACATGGGAACTCCACCCAGATTGGGATTCGAACCGGGAATCCCTAGTGCTGAGAGGAGAACATGCCAACCACTAAGCTACCATGCCGCCGAGCATAAATATTATCTGATGGGTTGCGACCTACAACTTGTAAAAAACAAATCAATAAATATTGATAAATAGTTGATGTTCTTGTTTGTACTCATCTTTTAGAAACAAAAGAACAGAGAGAGGTACCCATTGAACGTTGCCATAGTAACAACCATTGTTTTTTGGTTACCATTTACTTTGAATTTTTGATTATGTTTAGAGACAAGACGGTGACGGGCCAAGTTTCTCAGATTTTTTTATTGTTCTTAAATTCTCTTAACAAAAAAAATGATCTGTTTGGTTTGTATTCTATAAAAGTAGGTTTTAACTTAATGACCAGGAGAAAATGTAGGTCCTGGGAGAGACCAGTTGAGAACCCCAACTTAAACTATGTGGACACCATTGTAACACTGACGTATGCTGTAGGTATGATTTTGATTTAATAATCCTACCGTATATGTAGAAGACTGAGGGCCAGCCCACATACTGCACCAGTACTCCGGCCAGAGGCATGGCAATCACAGCACCTGCGTAGGACCCTGTCAATCATAAGAGAGTCATTATGATGAGTTATCATAAAATGGAGGATTATTTACAGTCGCCACTGTGAATTCACAGATACCCAGACAGCATACAGATGTGAGTCAACCAAGGCCCTCATATATAAACATTACTATAACCCATGGCGGCACGGTGGCTTAGTGGTTAGCACGTTCGCCTCTCGGCACTAGGGATTCCCGGTTCGAATCCCCATCTGGGTGGAGTTTCCATGTTCTCCCCGTGTCCACGTGGGTTTCCTCCAGGTTCTCCGGTTACCTCCCACAGTCCAAAAACATGGATCAAGTCAATTGAATTCTCCAAATTATTCTCCAAAATAATTTTCATAATAATAAAAATATTATTCATTCATTCATTCATTATCTCCCACTTTATCCTCTATTAGGGTCGCGGTGGGGTTCCCCATGCCCATCCAGGGGAGAACGTCTCGGGCACTGGGCAGACAGACCCAAGACAGGACACCAATCCATCGCTGGGCACATACTCACTCACACAAACACACTCTATATGGGGCAATTTTGAGAATTCAATTGACTTGATCCATGGTTTTGGACTGTGGGTGGAAACCCACGCAGACACAGGGAGAACATGGAAACTCCACCCAGATGGGGATTCGAACCGGGAATCCCTAGAGCTAAGAGGAGAACATGCTAACCACTAAGCCACCATGCCGCTATAAAAATATTAATAAAATATTAATAAATAATATTAAATATTATAAAAAATATTCAGAATAATCAGGGTAATTTTCAGAGGCCTTTGATGATGATGGGCAGATACACCCAGGACAGGGCCCCAATCTATCGCTGGGCACACACTCACTCACACAAACACACCCTATATGGGGCAATTTGGAGACTTCAATTGACTTGATCCATGTTTTTGGACTGTGGGAGGAAACCGGAGAACCCGGAGGAAACCCACGCAGACACGGGGAGAACATGGAAACTCCACCAAGATGGGGATTCGAACCTGGAATCCCTAGCGCTGAGAGGAGAACGTGCTAACCACTAAGACACCGTGCCGTCCCATATTAATAATAATAATAATAATAATACATTTCATTTATGTAGTGCTTTCAGGGACCTCAAAGATGCTTTACAACAAATAAAACAGTATAACATTAAAACATTAGAGTTTTGATATAAATAATTTTCATATTAGCGAGACGTTCTCCCCTGGATGGGCATGGGGAACCCCACCGCGACCCTAATAGAGGATAAAGCGGAAGATAATGAATGAATGAATGAACGAGTGTTAATATGACCTCGTGTTTTTTACAGGTTATTTAACAGCTTTTAAACACAAAAGATAAGCCAGATGAACATTATATGGAAAGCACATCTCAAAATTAAATCCATTCGGGGATCAGTGATGGGATTTCAAATCTCACTGACGTGAAGTGAAACGGCCTCCGCTGAATTGGATTGGATTGTAAGTGCTACTTCATTTCTACCAATGGGAGGAGACCTTTTCCACATGGAGGATGTTTCCATGTCTATTCAGAGGTGATGTCAAGAGGGATTTGAAGAACATGTTGTCATGGCATCGTTGGATTGAGTTAAAGGACTATTTTGGGGCATTTGGGTGGGGGTAATTAGTGAACCAATATCAGCAAAACAACCTGCTGAACCCGATGATGACTGAAACTCTGGTTGCATCCTGTTTTCTGTTGGTCTTGGGGTTTATTTTATGGTTTGGGATCTTAATTTTCATGGTGCATGTGATTAACTTGTGATGCTCTATATGGACAAAAGTATTAGGACACACCTTGAATTCAGGAGTTTAATTCAGTCCCTTTGCTACATTATTCTTGTATTTTAGACAGTTTGGGGAAATCCCCTTTTTCATTCATTCATTATCTTCCGCTTTGTCCTATATATTAGGGTCGCGGGGGGGTTCCCCATGCCCATCTGGCGGAGAACGTTTCGGGCGCTGGGCAGATACACCCAGGACAGGACGCCAATCAATCGCTGGGCACACACTCACACAGACACACTCTATATGGGGCAATTTGGAGAACTCAATTGACTTGATCCATGTTTTTGGACTGTGGAAGGAAACCCGGAGAACCCGGAGGAAACCCGCGCGGACACAGGGAGAACATGGAAACTCCACCCAGATGGGGATTCGAACTGGGAATCCCTAGTGCTGAGAGGAGAACATGCTAATCACTAAGCCACCATGCCACCCAGTCCCCTTTTTATTTCAGCATTACTGTGCCACAGTACACAATGAAAGGTTCTAAAGGGTGTTTGGTGGAGAAGAACCTGACTGATGATCTAGATCAGCGATTGTGCGTCAGGTCCTCTCATCTAACATCAGAGTGGGACAAACTGTGAAGTAGGAACCAACTTATTATGGGGTGTCATAAAAGCTGACTGACATACCGCAGAAAGAGGTGGTTGCCAGGCGGCTGCGTTCCAGCGGTGGAGCCCACTTGCTCCACATTCCATGACAGGCAGGATAAGTGACACCCTAAAACACAAACACACAGATTTGATTCTAACAAACTAAGGCTCACTAGTCTCTTGATGTCTTCTGGTCTTGAAGGTGATAATATTAATAATAACGGCCAGCTTTACTTTAATTGGAGTATTTATTAATTGGGCAAAATGTGAGGGAAACCTCAAACCTATGCACTGCACTGCAGGTTGTTGTAGAACTTGACTGGCCCACACCAAACTCCGACCTTAATCCCATTCGAGACCATTGGGATAAACTTGAAGTAAGATGTTGTGAACCAAATCCCTTTGTCCAACATCAGTGTCTGACCTGATGACCTCTCAAACGCTCTTCTGGATGACTGGGCGGAAATTCCCACAGCCACTCTGGTTGTTGTTGACTGGCCCACACCAAACTCCGACCTTAATCCCATTCGAGACCATTGGGATAAACTTGAAGTAAGATGTTGTGAACCAAATCCTTTTGTCCAACATCAGTGTCTGACCTGATGACCTCTTCTGGATGACTGGGCGGAAATTCCCACAGCCACTCTGGTTGTTGTTGACTGGCCCACACCAAACTCCGACCTTAATCCCATTCGAGACCATTGGGGTAAACTTGAAGTAAGATGTTGTGAACCAAATCCTTTTGTCCAACATCAGTGTCTGACCTGATAACCTCTTCTGGATGACTGGGCGGAAATTCCCACAGCCACTCTGGAAAATCTTGTCGAAAACCTTTCCAGAAGGGTGGAAGCTGTTTTAGCTGCAAAGGGGGATCAACTGAGAATGAAACATCTTAGAAGCTCTGTATAGGTGCCCCAATATTTTTGTCCCTACGGTGTAGGTTTTAGAACATGTATATACTTGAAAACATGGTTTATTACTGTTCCAGTGAAGTTCAGAGAAATCAGTGACCCACAAATGACTTAAAACACACTGCTGATGGATGAGGCAGCACTGACCTCCACTAAACCCTGGAGGATCCGGACAAACATGACGCAGCCATAATGGACCCTCGCTGCCGAAGGGATGAACATATTCAGGACTGATGTGAGGAATATAGCGGCTCCAAAAACCCTGAGGAAAGAGTTGGTCTTTATAATTATCAGCTTCGTACAAATGCTGTGAAACCAAAATTAAATACACATCCACTAACAATCCGACTGTTAATGCTACAGCATACAAAGACATTTTAGATGAACATTTGTGGAAGGCGGCACGGTGGCTTAGTGGTCGGCACGTTCTCCTCTCAGCGTTAGGGATTCCCGGTTCGAATCCCCATCTGGGTGGAGTTTCCATGTTCTCCCCGTGACTGCGTGGGTTTCCTCAGAGAGGAAACCCACAGGGGGTCGCGGGGGGGTTCCCCATGCCCATCCAGGGGAGGCACTCTGTCACTGGGCTCACACTCACTCACACAGACACACTCTATATGGGGCAATTTGGAGAACTCAATTGACCTTGATCCATGTTTTTGGACTGTGGGAGTAAACCGGAGAACCCGGAGGAAACCCACGTGGACACGGGGAGAACATGAAAACTCCACCCAGATGGGGATTCGAACCAGGAATCCCTAGCGCTGAGAGGAGAACATGCCAACCACTGAGCCACCGTGCCACCCCACCTGTGCAGTTCAGTCTTCATGAAAAATAATATTAAAATGTGGGTGGCATGGTGGATTAGTGGTTGGCATGTTCTCCTCTCAGCACTAGGGATTCCCGGTTCGAATCCCCATCTGGGTGGAGTTTCCATGTTCTTTCCTCCGGGTTCTCCGGTTTCCTCCCACAGTCCAAAAACATGGATCAAGTCAATTGAATTCTCCAAATTGCCCCATGTAGAGTGTGTCTGTGTGAGTGAGTGTGTGCCCAGCGATAGATTGGATCAAGGTCAATTGAGTTCTCCAAATTGCCCCATATAGAGTGTGTTTGAGTGTGTGAGTGTGTGCCCAGCGATAGATTGGTGCCCTGTCCTGGGTGTATCTGCCCAACGCCCGAGACGTTCTCCCCTGGATGGGCATGGGGGAACCCCACCGCGACCCTAGTAGAGGATAAAGCGGGAGATAATGAATGAATGGATTATTTGTGGAATCAGTTTAGGGAAGGACATTCCGGGTGTGGTGTGTACCAGGTGTAGTGATCTGCAAATAGCTTTGTTTGTCTCACTTGTAAAAAGGAAGTGGATTAAAGGCCTTTTATTCAACATCATAACCCAACCTCACAAAAAAACGGGAAGTGGTCACTGCAGGAAATGAGGACCATTGCGTCCATGGTTTTAAAATACAATATGATGAGGTGTTTACAAACTTTAGACCATATAATGTATTAAAGTAAAGATGAGGAAAACCTTTTTTAAAACTTCAGTATCTAATAGTGATTTAGTGACACCTACAGTTCAGTTCTCTTGTCACATCCATCCATTATCTTCCACTTTATCCTCTATTAGGGTTGCAGTGGGGTTCCCCATGTCCATCCAGGGGAGAACGTTTCGGGCGCTGGGCAGATACACCCAGGACAGGGCGCCAATCCATCACTGGGCACACACTCACTCACAGACACACTCTATATGGGGCAATTTGGAGAACTCAATTGACTTGATCCATGTTTTTGGACTGTGGGAGGAAACCGGAGAACCCGGAGGAAACCCACGCGGACACGGGGAGAACATGGAAACTCCACCCAGATGAGGATTCGACCAGGAAGCGCTGAGAGGAGAACATGCTAACCACTAAGCCACCGTGCCGCCCCACCTGTGCAGGTCAGTATTCATGAAAAATAATATTAAAATATTGGCGGCACGGTGGATTAGTGGTTAGCATGTTCTCCTCTCAGCGCTAGGGATTCCCGGTTCAACTCTCAATCTGGGTGGAGTTTCCATGTTCTCCCCGTGTCCACGTGGGTTTCCTCCGGGTTCTCCGGTTTCCTCCCACAGTCCAAAAACATGGATCAAGTCAATTGAGTTCTCCAAATTGCCCCATATAGAGTGTGTCTGTGTGAGTGAGTGTGTGTCCAGTGATAGATTGGCGCCCTGTCCTGGGTCTATCTGCCCAGCGCCCATAACGTTCTCCCCTGGATGGGCATGGGAAAACCCCCCCCCCCACCCCCCCCCCCCCCCCCCCCCCCCCCCCCCCCCCCCCCCCCCCCCCCCCCCCCCCGCGACCTTAATAGAGGATAAAGAGGAAGATAATGAATGGATGAATGGGGAAGGCACTTTTCTGGCTTACAATATGTGTTCTAGTTCATTCTGAAGGTGATGGATAATGCAGGTTCCTCCACACAAAACTCACGCATGTCTTTATGGACTTTATGAGCATAAAGGTCCTTCCCCAAACTGTTCACAAAAAGAAAACTCGAAGCATACACTTGGTACAGTTGGTACAGCTATGTGTTTGATACACACCTGAACTCACTAACTAATTAAAAAGGAACTTTAATGAGAAAACACATCTGCAGCACTCAGTCAGAGTCAGAGAGATGTCTTAGATCGGTTCCCGTCTTCAGTATTTACGTCTGGCTTTCTTTTTTGTTTCCAAAACATTGTGTAAGTGACACTTGTAATATTCTAAAGGCTGAGGTTCCAGGAAGAGATCTGCAGCCGGATCTTTCATTATTAACTCTGTCAGGCTTGTGTCCTCTTTACACTGCATGGTTTTTATTACAGAGTGCTATCTCGCCTCTCATCAACACAGCACACTGCTTTAACCCTTACAGCCCTGACTGGCTCCTAACAAAGTATGAAACAGAGTAAGGGTGCAGGATATTGATCAGGTTTCATAATTCTACAGTGTGGCTGGTTTTTCCTTAAATACTGACGTGTGGTGTTCTCGTTTGTAAGTCGCTTTGGATAAAAGTGTCTGCTAAATGACTAAATGTAATGTAGACAGCAGGGGCGTTAGCCCAGATCCCTTATTGCCCTTTGTCTCCCTCTGTCCTCTTTAAAAATTGCCCTTTCATGAGGGTACTTATCCATTTTTCAAACTGTTGTTACATTCATTTAGTTTGATCATTTATTAGTTATTCATTCATTCATTCATTATCTTCCGCTTTATCCTCTATTAGGGTCGCGGTGGGGTTCCCCATGTCCATCCAGGGGAGAACGTTTCGGGCGCTGGGCAGATACACCCAGGACAGGACGCCAATCCATCGCTGGGCACACACTCACACACACACACACACACACACACACATTCTATATGGGGCAATTTGGAGAATTCAATTGACTTGATCCATGTTTTTGGACTGTGGGAGGAAACCTGAGAACCCGGAGGAAACCCACGTGGACACGGGGAGAACAGGGAAACTCCACCCAGATGGGGATTCGAACCGGGAATCCCTAGTGCTGAGAGGAGAACGTGCTAACCACTAAGGCAACGTGCCGCCCATTTATTACTTATCCATTCATTCCTTATCTTCCGCTTTATCCTATATTAGGGTCGCGGGGGGGTTCCAAATTGCCCCATGCCCATCCAGGGGAGAATGTTTCGGGCGCTGGGCAGAAACACCCAGTACAGGGCGCCAACCTATCACTGGACACACACTCACTCACACAGACACACTCTATATGGGGCAATTTGGAGAACTCAGTTGACTTGATCCATGTTTTTGGACTGTGGGAGGAAACCGGAGAATCCGGAGGAAACCCACGCGGACACGGGGAGAACATGGAAACTCCACCCAGATGGGGATTCGAACCGGGAATCCCTAGAGCTGAGAGGAGAACATGCCAAAACACTAAGCCACCGTGCCACCCATTCATTAGTTATATTGGATAAAATTTAGTTAGATATGGATGAATGTCTGTCAGCAGTGGAGAGCACATTCAGTTCTAATAAATGATACTTTTAGCTGAAAACTTTTGAGTAAATGAACCTGAGCTTCGACAGAAAAGCATGAATCTGTTTTACGAGTCGCAGATGAGACAGTTTTAAGGTTTTGATTTGAAATACCGTAACTCTGCGACGGTTTGCGCCATTGGAAAAATTTGATGGTCTTTGAAAGCTGAGAAGCTGCTCTTTACAGCCAACATACAGTTATTACGGTAACTTTACTCCTGATACTGGCAAAAAAAAAATCTGTCTCCCTGGAAGCACAAACAGCCGGTGACTCCATCGTTCGTCCCGCTGCTGGAGGAGAGGCTGCAGAGAAAGCTGCTCTCATTCGATCCGGGGCTACTGACCAAACATCCGGGGCTATAGCCTCCAAAACCCAGGTCTAAAGACGCCCCGGTAGACAGTCAGTTTATAAGGTGGGAATGGAAATGTAGTTTAATATTCTGCTAAGTTCTAATTTTCACATAAAATTGTAACAAATCAAGTACTTTTTTGGTTCCCTTTATTATAAGAACACTTGTCTCTGGGGCAGTACCCTTTAAGGTACTTTTATACACTGCTGGGGGACAGTTGCAGCGACGTCCAATCGTTAGTTTTAAAGGTTTGTTAGTGCAGATTGTATAAACAGAGCAAATAAATATACTTTGGAATGATTTTTAGAGAATTATAACAAGAGAAGTGCTCACCTATTTGCTGCAAGCTTGTTGGAGATGAAACCTCCGGGGATCTGGGTTACAATGTAGCCCCAAAAAAAGGAGCCATGTATCAAACCCACTGTCTCTGGGTCCCAGTTAAATTCGGCAGGCTGGTGGATCAAACATGAGATAGAACACATATGTGTGAGTTATTATTCAAAATAATACACATGAGCAGTTTAGTTACATGCCCTGTAAACCATCCATCCATCCATTATCTTCCACTTTATCCTATATTAGGGTCGCGGGGGGGGGGGGGGGTCCCTATGCCCATCCAGGGGAGAAGGTCTCGGGCGCTGGGCAGATATACCCAGGACAGGGCGCCAATCCATCGCTGGGCACACACTCACTCACACAGACACACTCTATATGGGGCAATTTGGAGAACTCAATTGACTTGATCCATGTTTTTTGGACAGTGGGAGGAAACCGGAGAACCCGGAGGAAACCCACGCGGACACGGGGAGAACATGGAAACTCCACCAGATGGGGATTCGGACCGGGAATCCCTAGCGCTGAGAGGAGAACATGCTAACCACCAAGCCACCGTGCCCCCCACCCTGTAAACCATTCATTCATTCATTCATTATCTCCCGCTTTATCCTCTATTAGGGTCGCGGTAGGAGGGGGGGGGTTCCCCATTCCCATCCAGGGGAGAACGTCTCGGGAACTGGGCAGATAAACCCAGAACAGGGCACCAATCCATCGCTGGGCACACACTCACTCACACAGACACACTCTATATGGGGCAATTTGGAGAGCTCAATTGACTTGATCCATGTTTTTGGACTGTGGGAGGAAACTGGAGAACCCGGCGGAAACCCACGTGGACACGGGGAAAACATGGAAACTCCACCAGATGGGGATTCGAAGCGGGAATCCCTAGTGCTGAGAGGAGAACATGCTAACCACTAAGCCACCGTGCCCCCCACCCTGTAAACCATTCATTCATTCATTATCTCCCGCTTTATCCTATATTAGGGTCACGGGGGGGTTCCCTATGTCCATCCAGGGGAGAACGTCTCGGGCGCTGGGCAGATACACCCAGGACAGGGCGCCAATCCATCACTGGGCACACACTCGCACACAGACACACTCTATATGGGGCAATTCGGAGAACTCAATTGACTTGATCCATGTTTTTGGACTGTGGGAGGAAACCGGAGAATCCGGAGGTAACCCATGCAGACACGGGGAGAACATGGAAACTCCACCCAGAATGGGATTTGAACCGGGAATCCCTAGCGCTGAGAGGAGAACGTGCCAACCACTAAGCCACCATGCCGCCCCACTGGCTTAAAATCAAAATTACAAATCAAGCCCAACATCTTTAAAGGAATTGGGTCAGTGTCTGGGACCTTCTAAACGTTCTCATGTGGACTGTGAATGTTAAATAATGTCCACTAGGGTTTGTTTACCTGCATCACCGGGGTCCCATTGATGTACACCGTGTTGTTGTTGACCATTTCCACAATGGCTACCCCGAGGTTACAGCGGATCCCGAAAGAGATGCAGAAACCAAGCCCACTAAGCATCGCGATGATGTAGCGCTTGGGCAGGCCGAAGCACCCGCAGTCGAGAAACGGTGGACTGCGCTGGGACGCCAACACCGGTCGGCCATCTTCCGTCAGCTCGATGGGCGCCTCATCATCCACATTGGAACCATCGATTTTCCTGTGGAGAGGTGAAGAGGGGGACATGAAATGCTTGTTTCTTTATCAATGTCAGAGATGTAACTTAAGACTCTAATGAAAGACTGGCATCGTTACATTCTCTGTATTCATTTAAAGAAACATGTTTCCAACTGGGCGGCACGGTGGTTTAGTGGTTAGCATGTTCTCCTCTCAGCGCTTGGGATTCCTGGTTTGAATCCCCATCTGGGTGGAGTTTCCATGTTCTCAGCGTTTCCGCGTGGGTTTCCTCCAGGTTCTCTGGTTTCCTCCCACAGTCCAAAAACATGGATCAAGTCAATTGAGTTCTCCAAATTGCCCCATATAGAGTGTGTTTGTGTGAGTGAGTGTGTGTCCAGTGATAGATTGGCGCCCTGTCCTGGGTGTATCTGCCCAGCGCCTGAAATGTTCTCCCCTGGATGGGCATGGGGAACCCCCTGCGACCCTAATATAGGATAAAGCGGAAGATAATGAATTAATGAATGAATGTTTCCAACATGGCGGCACGGTGGTTTAGTGATTTAGCATGTTCTCCTCTCAGTGCTAGGGATTCCCGGTTCGAATCCCCATCTGGGTGGAGTTTCCATGTTCTCCCCGTGTCCGCGTGGGTTTCCTCCGGGTTCTCCGGTTTCCTCCCACAGTCGATAAACATGGATCAAGTCAATTGAATTCTCCAAATTGCCCCATATAGAGTGTGTGTGTGTGAGTGAGTGTGTGTCCAGCGATAGATTGGCGTCCTGTCCTGGGTGTATCTGCCCAGCGCCCGAAACGTTCTCCCCTGGATGGGCATGGGGAACCCCCCCGCGACCCTAATAGAGGATAAAGCGGAAGATAATGTATGGATGGATTAAATCACACAAAGTTAACAGGATCACGATTTAAATAAATGAAGTCTTAAGTTTAACTTCAAATATTAACCTGGAAAATAATTTCCCACGTGTCACAGAATCTAACATCAGGTCAGAAACAGGAAATTATTCATATAATCTGATCCAGTTCGTCTGATGCTGGGACTCTGGTTGCATGCACATCGTGTAAAGCAGCAAAAAATGGACCATATTTTTTAAAAACATGATCAAATATACACTCTCAGAATTATTCATTCATTCATTCATTCATTATCTCCCGCTTTATCCTCTATTAGGGTCGCGGTGGGGTTCCCCATGCCCATCCAGGGGAGAACGTTTCGGGCGCTGGGCAGATACACCCAGGACAGGGCACCAATCCATCGCTGGGCACACACTCACTCACACAGACACACTCTATATGGGGCAATTTGGAGAACTCAATTGACTTGATCCATGTTTTTGGACTGTGGGAGGAAACCGGAGAACCCGGAGGAAACCCACGCGGACACGGGGAGAACATGGAAACTCCACCCAGTTGGGGATTCGAACCGGGAATGCCTAGCGCTGAGAGGAGAACATGCCAACCACTAAGCCACCATGCCGCCTGTGTGATTTAATCCATCCATCCATTATCTTCCGCTTTATCCTCTATTAGGGTCGCGGGGTGGGGGGGGGGGTTCCCCATGCCCATCCAGGGGAGAACGTTTCGGGCGCTGGGCAGATACACCCAGGACAGGGCGCCAATCTATCGCTGGACACACACTCACTCACAGACCATGTTTTTGGACTGTGGGAGGAAACCGGAGAACCCGGAGGAAACCCACGCGGACATGGGGAGAACATGGAAACTCCACCCAGATGGGCATTGGAACCGGGAATCCCTAGCTCTGAGAGGAGAACATGCTAACCACTAAGCCACCGTGCCGCCCACTCTCAGAATTAATTATTGTAAAATATCCCAGAGCAATGAAACATCCTCAAATCATTTTATAGTAACTGAAACTCATCGGAAGTCGAGCAAGATCTAGCAGGTTCTTACCTCTGCAGGTTCCCTAGAGAGTCCCCCACTGTGTTCTTCACCTCCTCCTTCCCCGGCTTCAGGAACTTCTCCTTCATTTCGGCAAATCCTCCAAACGGCATCTCTGCCTCCCCCACTGCGTGTCTGCACCTCTCTTGTTGCGCTCTCGCAAAATAGCTGCTAGGCTTTGATTATCCTGCTCATGGTCTGCCGTGACTGAGGTGCATAGGAGGGGAGGTGGGATGTGGGTCTCAGACCTCCTCCTGATGGATCAACCTGGAACGGGTCCACCTGATGGGGATGCAGCTGGTTCGTTTGTTTAAAAAAGGAGCATCTTAGAGAATCCAGCAAACCTGGAGTGGAGCTGCTTGGTCCTCACAGCACTCTTCAGGATCCAGGTGAACTGAAGTCTTAATGTGGAGGTGCCACGTCCATTATCACAGCAGGTAAGAAGGACAGGTTCTGCTCATTAAAGATTGAAGGCTCAGTGTTGGATGATATGAGGAGGTGTAACTGGATACTGATCTTTCTGCCGTCAGCTTCACTGTTCCACCAACAAAGTCACAGCAGGTCAACGGTGTCATCAGGATTTAATACAAAATTGCAATCATTATTTAAATTCATTCAATTGTCTGTATGTGGGCGGCACGGTGGCTTAGTGGTTAGCACGTTCTCCTCTCAGCGCTAGGGATTCCCGGTTCGAATCCCCATCAGGGTAGAGTTTCCATGTTCTCCCCGTGTCCGCGTGGGTTTCCTCCAGGTTCTCCGGTTTCCTCCCACAGTCCAAAAACATGGATCAAGTCAAATTGAATTCTCCAAATTGCCCCATATAGAGTGTGTCTGTGTGAGTGTGTGTGTACCCAGTGATAGATTGGCGCCCTGTCCTGGGTCTGTCTGCCCAGCGCCCGAGACGTTCTCCCTTGGATGGGCATGGGGAACCCATGACCCAAATAGAGGATAAAGCGGAAGATAATAGATGGATGGATTCTTATGTGGGGCAGCACAGTGGCTTAGTGGTTAGCATGTTCTCCTCTCAGCACTAGGGATTCCCGGTTCGAATCCCCATCAGGGTGGAGTTTCCCTGTTCTCCCCGTGTCCACGTGGGTTTCCTCCGGGTTCTCCGGTTTCCTCCCACAGTCCAAAAACATGGAACAAGTCAATTGAGTTCTCCAAATTGCCCCATATAGAGTGTGTGTGTGTGAGTGAGTGATTGTCCAGTGATAAATTGGCGACCTGTCCTGGGTGTATCTGCCCAGCGCCCGAAACGTTCTCCCCTGGATGGGCATGGGGAACCCATGACCCTAATAGAGGATAAAGCGGAAGATAATAGATGGATGGATTCTTATGTGGGGCAGCACAGTGGCTTAGTGGTTAGCATGTTCTCCGCTCAGCACTAGAGATTCCCGGTTCAAAAACATGATTAGGGTGGAGTTTCAATGTTCTCCCCGTGTCCACGTGGGTTTCCTCCGGGTTCTCCGGTTTCCTCCCACAGTCCAAAAACATGGATCAAGTCAAATTGAATTCTCCAAATTGCCCCATATAGAGTGTGTCTGTATGAGTGAGTGAGTGCCCAGTGATAGATTGGCGCCCTGTCCTGTGTGTATCTGCTCAGCGCCCGAAACGTTCTCCCCTGGATGGGCATGGGGGAACCCCCCCCCTCACCCACCCGCGACCCTAATAGAGGATAAAGCAGAAGATAATGGATGGAATATTTAATGAAATGTGTAAATTTTAAAACTTTTTGAAATAAAAAGAATATATAGTCCTTTTTTATTCTTATCTTGTAAAAATGATTCTATATCTTTATTTCACAATTGTTGATGCTGCTGTCAAAATGCTCATTTCCTCTTGTGGAATATTAAAAGCTTGTGTTATCTTGTCGTATCTTATAAAATCTGATAGAGATTATGTAGTGCTACCTTAAATGCTGCCTGGTGCATATGGTACGTGACCCATATCTTGGACTGGCAGCTGTCCACCCAAGTTTCATCATACAATGCAGCAAGTGGACCAGATGAAAACTGATGATGTGGGTCAGATCTGGGTCAGGATACTTTTGCTGTGTAAGCTGGGCCAATTAACCTAAAACAGAATTATAAAAGAGGTGATTAGTTATCAACACGATATATTTTACACACAACATTCATCAGCTGACAGCTTTTTATCTTTTTAAAATGCTTGAGACTGACTGCGGTGTGAATGTTGATCCCACTCAGAACAGGTGACAACCTGAAGCTCACGCGTGATTAATGAATGAATGATACAAGAGTGACATCTAGCGGTCAGGGAAAAAACTCTTTTATAGAACTAAACTATATGAACAAAAGCGGCTGTTAATCATTGAATTTCATTCATTCATCCATCATCTTCTATCTTCATTTATCCTCTATTAGGGTCGCGGGGGGGGGTGGGGGGGTTCCCCATGCCCATCCAGGGGAGAACGTTTCGGGCGCTGGGCAGATACACCCAGGACAGGGCGCCAATCCATCGCTGGGCACACACTCACTCACACACACACTCTATATGGGGCAATTTGGAGAACTCAGTTGACTTGATCCATGTTTTTGGACTGTGGGTGAAACCGGAGAACCCGGAGGAAACCCACGTGGACACGGGGAGAACATGGAAACTCCACCCAGATGGGGATTCCAACCGGGAATCCCTAGTGCTGAGAGGAGAACATGCCAACCCCTAAGCCACCGTACCACCATGACTGAATTTATTCATTCATTCATTCATTATCTCCCGCTTTATCCTCCATTAGGGTCGCAGGGGGGGGGGGGTTCCTCATGCCCATCCAGGGAGAACGTTTCGGGCGCTGGGCAGATACACCCAGGACAGGGCGCCAATCCATCGCTGGGCACACACTCACTCACACAGACACACTCTATATAGGGCACTCTATTTGGAGAACTCAATTGACTTGCGTCATGTTTTTGGACTGTGGGAGGAAACCGGAGAACCCGGAGGAAACCCACGCGGACACGGGGAGAACATGGAAACTCCACCCAGATGGGGATTCGAACCGGGAATCCCTAGAGCTGAGAGGAGAACATGCTAACCACTAAGCCACCGTGCTGCAGGGCTTCTGTTTAACCTGGAATAATGTGTGTCTTATACTTGATGTAGAGAAGAAACTAAAAGTTCATAAAAGTTCCTACATTAAGCTTTAATTACTAAAAGCTTTAAGGGTCAGACTTCTTGAGATTTTCAAAATGTAAGTGGAAAAAAGTAAAGCTATGTTTTTAACCACGTAAAAATGCTCTTTTGATTTTAAAGTTAGGTCGCGGTCACACTGCCCTACATTATCACAGTGAGGGGAAGTGGGGCAACATGGTTCAGCATTCTGGGACACTTTTATAACTCTTCTAATGGCAGGAAAAAATGAGGTTAGCTGATAAATTTTCCTTAGATGTTCGATTTTTTATTCTCTAAACACCAATCATAACATTTAAAGAAGCCATAGGTGTTGAGTTTTAGTTGGATCACAAACACAGAGCAAAGTATTTAATACTTTAACACACACTCTGACAGGTTTCTGATCTCGGTACAAATGTATAGATTTATCAATTATTCATTCATTCATTATCTTCCACTTTATCCTCTATTAGGGTCGCGGTGGGGTTCCCCATGCCCATCCAGGGGAGAACGTCTCGGGCGCTGGGCAGATACACCCAGGACAGGGTGCCAAACGATCGCTGGGCACACACTCACTCACACACACACACTCTATATGGGGCAATTTGGAGAACTCAATTGACTTGATCCATGTTTTTGGACTGTGGGAGGAAACTGGAGAACCCGGAGGAAACCCACGTAGACACGGGGAGAACATGGAAACTCCACTCAGATGGGGATTCGAATCGGGAATCCCTAGCGCTGAGAGGAGAACATGCTAACCACTAAGCCACTGTGCCGCCTATTTATCAATTAATCACATAATATTTATTTAGGGCGCCACGGTGGCTTAGTGGTTAGCATGTTCTCCTCTCAGCTTTAGGGATTCCCGGTTCGAATCTCCATCTTGGTGGAGTTTCCATGTTCTCTCCGTGTCCGTGTGGGTTTCTTCCGGGTTCTCCGGTTTCCTCCCACAGTCCAAAAACATGATTCAAACTAATTGAGTTCTCCAAATTGCCCCATATAGAGTGTGTCTGTGTGAGTGAGTGTGTGCCCAGTGATAGATTGGCGCCCTGTCCTGGGTGTATCTGCCCAGCGCCCGAGACGTTCTCCCCTGGATGGGCATGGGGAACCCCCCCCCCCCCCCCCGCGACCCTAATAGAGGATAAAGCGGAAGATAATGAATGAATGAATAAATATTTATTTATGTAGTCCATCTGTTTCTCTACACACTTTGTTCGTCCTCTTTACTCTGTTCTCTGATGATCAGGACCATGGACAGAGTGGGTATTATTAGGGTGGTGGATAATAATCTATACTGCAGTGACACTGACACATGGCAATGGTGTGTTATTGTGTGTGTTGTGTCTTTGGTGTTAAAGCATCCATCCATCCATTATCTTCCGCTTTATCCTATATTAGGGTCGCGCGGGGGGGTGGTTCCCCATGCCCATCCAGGGAGAACGTTTCGGGCGCTGGGCAGATACACCCAGGACAGGACACCAATCCATTGCTGGGCACACACTCACTCACACAGACACACTCTATATGGGGCAATTTAGAGAACTCAATGAACTTGATCCATGTTTTTTTTTTTTTTTTTTTTGGGGGGGGGGGGTGGTTCCCCATGCCCATCCAGGGGAGAACGTTTCGGGCGCTGGGCAGACACACCCAGGACAGGGCGCCAATCCATCGGTGGGCACACACTCACTCACAGACACACACTATATGTATATATACAATTTTTGAGAATTGATCCATGTTTTTGCCTTCAAACAAATAAAATAAAAATGTTTTAATTATGGCGGCACGGTGGTTTAGTGGTTAGCATGTTCTCCTCTCAGCACTAGGGATTCCCGGTTCGAATCCCCATCTGGGTGGAGTTTCCATGTTCTCCCTGTGTCCGCGTGGGTTTCCTCCGGGTTCTCCGGTTTCCTCCCACAGTCCAAAAACATGGATCAAGTTAATTGAGTTCTCTAAATTGCCCCATATAGAGTGTGTTTGAGTGTGTGAGTGTGTACCCAGCGATGGATTGGCGCCCTGTCCTGGGGCCCGAGACGTTCTCCCCTGGATGGGCATGGGGAACCCCACCGCGACCCTAATAGAGGATAAAGCGGAAGATAATGAATGAATGAATGAATGAATGTTTTAATTAAAGAAGAAAGTTAAGGGGAAAAATACACAAAGCATTTACTCTGCAACCAAAATAAACACAATTGCCAGTTCTAGTTATTATTTTCAGTATTAGTTAAAGTTAGTTAAACGTTAGTTAAAACATTATGGCATGGTGGTTCAGTAGTTAGCACTTGTTTCTCACAGCAGGTTTGTGGTTATAGGATCTTTCTGTGAGGTGTCTGCATGTTTTGGACAGCAGATGTTGGAGTTCTCCTACAGCTACATGGCAACGTGAATGCAGGTGTGTATCAGAACCTTCTTCATCAACACGTGGTTCCTTCCTTGCGTTCATCACTCAATCCGACAGCAACATTCCAGCAGGACAACGCCCCCTATCTGTCACACAGCAAACGGGGGAACAAAGTTCTGGCCAAAAAACGCAGAGCAGTCAGAGAACTGTGAAAGGAACTGGATGAAGAGTGGAGCAGAACCCAGGCAGAGCAGTGTGAGAGATCAGTGATGTCCTGAGATGCAGATGTGCTGATGACATTCATTCAGAGTAATAGCCTGTACACTTAGAGCCTTTAGAAATTTTTGTTGTAATCTTTCTTTGTGCTGTTTCTGCTGTTTTTTTTTTTTAATTATGATCATCACATTTTTTGCAAAATAAATGTTTTGCAAACAATAGTAGGTCGATTATATTATTTATGAAAAGATCAAGTGTTCATACATTCTTTTCATTTATTCTCTTCTGCTTTAATCCTCTATTAACCTCATGGGAGGATTCCCCAAGCCCATCCATTAGAGAAAGATTTTGGGCGCTGGGCAGATACACCCAGGACAGGGTACCAGTCTATCACTGGGCACACACTCACACACACATACACACAGAATATTGGGGCAATTTAGAGCATTGAATTTACCTTCAACCCGGAGGAAAACCATGCCGACGTAGGGGGAACATGGAAACTCCACCCAGATTGGGATTCAAACCTAGCAATGAGAGGCAAATGGGCTAACCACTAAGCCACAAGATTATATATATATATATATATATATATATATAGGCGGCACGGTGGCTTGGTGGTTAGCATGTTCTCCTCTCAGCGCTAGGGATTCCCGGTTTGAATCCCAATCTGGGTGGAGTTTCCATGTTCTCCCCGTGTCCTCGTGGCTTTCCTCCGGGTTCTCCGGTTTCCTCCCACAGTCCAAAAACATGGATCAAGTCAATTGAGTTCTCCAAATTGCCCCATATAGAGTGTGTCTGTGTAAGTGAGTGTGTGCCCAGTGATAGATTGGCACCCTGTCTTGGGTGTATCTGCCCAGCGCCCGAAACGTTCTCCCCTGGATGGGCATGGGGAACCACCCCCCCCCTCTCGCAAACTTATTATATAGGGGATAATGTAGGGGATAAAGCAGAAGATAATGAATGAATGAATATATATGGCGGCACTGTGGCTTAGTGTTAGGCAATGGGGCAATTTTGATAATTCAATTGACTTTGATCCATGTTTTTGGATTGTGGGAGGAAACCGGAGAACCCGGAGGAAACCCACGCGGACACAGGGAGAACATGGAAACTCCACCCAGATGGGGATTCGAACCGGGAATCCCTAGCGCTGAAAGGAGAACATGCTAACCACCAAGCCACCCTGCCGCCTATATAAATAATATTCATTCATTCATTAATTATCTCCCGCTTTATCCTCTATTAGGGTCGCGGTGGGGTTCCCCATGCCCATCCAGGGGAGAACGTCTCGGGCGCTGGGCAGATACACCCAGGACAGGCGCCAATCCATCGCTGGGCACACACTCACTCACACACACACTCTATATGGGACAATTTAGAGAACTCAATGAACTTGATCCATGTTTTTGGACTGTGGGAGGAAACCGGAGAACTCGAAGAAAACCCACGCGGACACGGGGAGAACATGGAAACTCCACCCAGATGGGGATTCGAACCGGGAATCCCTAGTGCTGAGAGGAGAATGTGCTAACCACTAAGCTGCCCCATATATATATATATCACTTAAATAATCATTTATCCATTTTAAACAAAGCACCCTGTTTTGTTACAGATGTGGACCAGCCTACTGCTTAATTATGATCATTATCCTCAATTGCATCTTTTTTTTTCCTGTGGTTGCAATTAAATTTGATGAAAACAGTCTAATTATTAAGACGGTAATTACAGTTCGTCTTATTAGACTCATTAACGACAGATGAATGATTCTTCTCGAAACCTCCTGCAGTGTGAAATTAAAGGTGAAGTCTACTCAGTTGCGGTGCGCGCGGAGAAAATAAGCGCCGCATGCCGCCAGAAAAGCCCTGACCGCATTTTTGCGCGCTTGCATAACCCTATCGCGTGACTTGGCGGCTCGGAAACGTGAGCGGAGGGCAGGAGCGGGATGGAGGAGGTGGCTGGAGGCGGTGGGTGGAGCGCCGCGACTCGCCGCGCCGCGCCGCGCGTTTCCTTCCGCGTTTCCCCCCCCGCGCGTCTTCCCCCGTTTCGCCCCGGCTTCTCAGCGCCGCGCCGCGCCGCGCCGCTGCCTGTTTTCCGCTCCGGATCCTTTCCTCCGACTCCATAACTGAGACAAAAGGGGGAAATAAAGGCACTCCGAACTGCCCTCCCGCCTCTCAGGTCTCCCCCCCACCTCCCCATCAGCTCCCTCCACCTCCCTCCGTCCCTCTCTCCCGCATACAACCGCCTCCTGTTCCACATGCATCGGAGCGCAGGGCCCCGGCGCACCGGCTCCAGCCATGTCGGCCAGCGATGCGGCGGCGGCCGCCGGTGACGGACCCGCCGGGGGAGAGACAGGTAGGTCTGGTGCTAGGCTTCCAGCGGATTCGCTTCTCGGCTCTGGCGGAGGGATCGGTGCTATGCGGCGGGCGGAGGGAGAGGGAGCTGTCGGCTGGCAGCGCTCATTGGTGATCCGAGCTAAACT
This sequence comes from Corydoras sp. C115, assembly GCA_019802505.1. Taxonomy (NCBI): domain Eukaryota; kingdom Metazoa; phylum Chordata; class Actinopteri; order Siluriformes; family Callichthyidae; genus Corydoras; species Corydoras sp. C115. The sequence goes on from JAFMOC010000288.1 coordinate 67,243, forward strand.
AGGTCAGTAGTTCAGTAGAGCAGGCGCGCTGCCCTCAGCTGCCACAACCGGCCCCGGCTCCTCACTGTCGGCTGCCTTTTCTTCACCTTATTTTAATATTAATCGTGTAAAATTAATCATGTTCTATTAATCGTGTCATATTAATCACGCGAATTCGTTCTCCTCTTGCTCCGGATCGCGTTTTGTTTTCAAGATATTTTCTATTTCAAGGCCTGTTTTGGAATGCGCCAATTATCCCCCTAGTGCGCCGTGTGTGTTTTTATTTAGAATTGTTAGATGGTCACTAAGGTGTCTTAGTGGTTGGCATGTTCTCCTCTCAGCGCTAGGGATTCCCGGTTCGAATCCCCATCTGGGTGGAGTTTCCATGCTCGCCCCGTGTCCGCGTGGGTTTCCTCCGGGTTCTCCGGGTTCCTCCCGCAGTCCAAAAACATGGAGCAAGTCAGTTGAATCTCCAAATTGCCCCATATAGAGTGTGTGTGTGTGTGTGTGTGAGTGATTGTGTGCCCAGCGATAGATTGGGGATCCATCTGGGTGGAGTTTCCATGCTCTCCCCGTGTCCGCGTGGGTTTCCTCCGGGTTCCTCCCGCAGTCCAAAAAACATGGATCAAGTCAGTTGAGTTCGGCGGCACGGTGGCATGTTCTCCTCTCAGCGCTAGGGATTCCCGGTTCGTATCACCATCTGGGTGGAGTTTCCATATTCTCCCCGTGTCCGCGTGGGGTTCCTCCGGGTTCTCCGGGTTCCTCCCACAGTCCAAAAAACATGGAGCAAGTCAGTTTAATTCTCCAAATTGCCCCATATAGAGTGTGTGTGTGTGAGTGAGTGATTGTGTGCTCAGCGATAGATTGGGGATCCATCTGGGTGGAGTTTCCATGCTCTCCCCGTGTCCGCGTGGGTTTCCTCCGGGTTCTCCGGGTTCCTCCCACAGTCCAAAAACATGGATCAAGTCAGTTGAATTCGGCGGCACGGAGGCATGTTCTCCTCTCAGCGATAGGGATTCCCGGTTCGAATCACCATCTGGGTGGAGTTTCCATATTCTCCCCGTGTCCGCGTGGGGTTCCTCCGGGTTCTCCGGTTTCCTCCCACTGTCCAAACAACATGGAGCAAGTTTATTGAATTCTCCAAATTGCCCCATATACAGTGTGTTTGTGTGAGTGAGTGTGTGCCCAGCGATAGATTGGGATTGGGATTGGCGCCCTGTATTGGGTGTATCTGCCCAGTGCCCGAAACGTTCTCCTCTGGATGGGCATGGGGAACCTAATATGGGATAAAGCGGAAGATGATGGATGGATGAAGATGTTCAATAAACGGCCTTGGAGTTTAAAAGGGGTGTGGTAGCTCGGTGGTTAGGGTGTTGGGGTGCAAATCCCAGGTCCATTGAAGTTACCAGTGTGGGTCCTTGAGCAAGACCCTTAACCCTCATTGCTCCAGGGGTGTTGTGATTAACCCTGTGCTCACCTTGTAAGTCGCTTTGGATAAGAGCATCTGCTAAATGACCAAATGTAATGGATGGACAGCAAGGGTACAGCAAGAATCCGTCTATTCAGTAAATTGCATTCAACTTTTTTTTGGGACAACTCGCATCTCCAAGGCTGTTTATTGAACATCTAACATAACCTCCATGTCATTTTAACATGGGCTTTGAACTGTCAATTTGGACGTCGTGGTGTTTCCACTGAGTTTTCAGAGAGACCACCATGACTTCACTGGGCAGGTTCGAGTTTGAAATTCAGTTGAAGATTCGAGCAGAAAAAAGTGTGTCGTCCTCGCAGCCTTCATATCGGGACGTAACCCAGTTTGGCTCGTGCTTATGAAACGTGTGAATGTCGTTTCCCTGGCGAGCCGCCAGAAATCTAATTATAATCCTGCATTCTGCTTTTCAAGAAATCCTCTGGAAGGTTCTAGGGTGCTGAAACGATTCCTAGAACCGTGTAGCGAAAAGTACATTGTGTCTTTCATGAGGTTACCCAAAGTTCTACTTTGAGAGACTGGAGATTTAAAGATTTAATAAGCTCCTTTATAAAATAAAAACTTTGTTTTGAATTTCTTGCTAAAAAAAAGCTTTTTTTGTTATTTATTCCTTTTTTTTTTATTTTTTTTTTTTATTGCTGGATAAGTTTCTAAACTGTACCCTTGCATTTCTCCTGTAAATTCTGGGTTAGTATTTTTGGATTCCAATCCCTAATCCTTAAATCCATCCATCCATCCATTAGCTTCTGCTTTATCCTCTATTAGGGTCGTGGTGGGGTTCCCCATGCCCATCCAGGGGAGAATGTTTCGGGCGCTGGGCAGATACACCCAGGACAGGATGCCAATCTATCGCTGGGCACACTCACTCACACACACTCTGTATGGGGCAATTTGGAGAATTCAGTTGACCTTGATCCATGTTTTTGGACTGTGGGATGAAATCGGAGAACCCGGAGAAACCTGGAGGAAACCCACGCAGACATGGGGAGAACATGGAAACTCCACCCAAATTGGCATTCGAACCGGGAATCCCTAGCGCCAAGAGGCAAACGTGCTAACCACTAAACCACAGTGCCGCCTGGTTCCTAGAACCGTGTAGCGAAAAGTACATTGTGTCTCCAATGAGGTTACCCAAAGTTCTACTTTGAGAGACTGGAGATTTAAAGATTGAATTCGTTCCTTTATGAAATAAAAACTGTCTCCATGAGAAATGGTTTCTATGGTTCTGTTTACTGTTTTGAATTTTCTGCTAAAAAGCTTTTATTTTATTTTATTTGTTTTTTGTTATTTATCCCTTTTTTTTTTTTTTTAATTTATTTAAAAAAATTTCCCCTTGCATTTCTCCTGTAAATTCTGGGTTAATATTTTTGGATTTTTGGATGCCAGTCACTAATCCTTAAATCATCTTTCTTTAACTTCTGAGTCTACGGCTTTATTCCATTGGATTACCACATGTGAACAAAATCAAATTCTAATTATGGATTTTGGACGAATGTATAGTTCCACTTTGTGTAAACAGTTTGGGGAAGGCCCTTGTTCCAGCATGACCAGACCAGTGCATAAAGGAATCATGACTGGGTGAGTTTAGTTTAACAGAACTTTACTGGTCCACACAGAGTCCTGACCTTAACATTTTTAAATCAACTACTTCTGAGATTGTGCTCCATGTCCCACATCAGTGTCTGATCTCATCTTCCAAATGCTCCTTCGTATAAATGGACAAAAATTCTCACAGATGCTCCAAAATCTTTAAGAAAGCCTTCCTTGAAAGCTGTAATAGCTTTAGTACCTTAGAATGTGATGCTATTAAAGCCGATGTAAGAGTCCCAGCACTAAAAAAGAGTAAAAGTTTTTTTGTTTATGTAATTTCAACTATCAGTATCATTTGGTACATTTGCATTTGGTCATTTATTGGACGCTTTTATCATCACAACATCCCTGGAGCAATGAGGGTTAAGGGTCCTGCTCAAGGACCCACATTGGTAACTTCAGTGGACCTGGGATTTGAACCCCCAACCTTCAGATTGGTAGCCCAACGCCCTGACCACTGAGCTACCACGCCCACCAGACACCTATGATGGACCACAGGACTTGGAACACAGTCTCCATTCTAAGTAACCCTAAAAACATATATTGGAGTAAGGACTGGTTTAGTGGGCTGGTTTAGTTCTTCCACATCTGGATTCATGCACTTGGGCAGAGTCCTGCTGGAGCGGAAAAGGTCCTACCGCAAACTTTTCCCACAATGAGGGAATCGTACAGTTGTCCGGGATGCAGAGCTAGGTGCTTGATTCTATTCACCTGTGGTACCGAGAGTCTTGGCATATGTTACTGCACATCTTAATTGAGTGAGTTTAAAAGGTGTGTCCTAAAAGGAGAAACCCCACCGATATGTCCAACCTGCCAAACACCCATTACTGTGGAACACATTCTAATAGACTGCCCCCGACAAGAAGAGACAAGAAATCCAACTACCAAAAACCATTGAGACTCAAGAACTCAAAAACTCACAATATCTCACAACTATAAAGATAAAATCGGAAATATAGGAGTGACTAGAATATAAGGACAAAGTAAAAGTATACAGACTATAAATATGTACCATATTCTGCCATTGGATAGCATACCAATACTAAATATGGCATTAAAACATTCATTCATTATCTCCCGCTTTATCCTCTATTAGGGTCGCGGGGGGGGTTCCCCATGCCCATCCAGGGGAGAACGTCTCGGGCGCTGGGCAGATACACCCAGGACAGGGCGCCAATCCATCGCTGGGCACAACTGTAATATCATATTTGAAAAAGAAATTGATTGTTCTGTAGGTTTCAGGCTTCTGTAAAATGAAATGCTATCCTCAAACTTATTTTTTTGCGGAGACTGGAAATCTAAAGGTTTATGCCTCGTATTAAGTTTGAGGATCTCCCCCCCCCCCCCCCCCATATTTGCCAAATTGGAGTGTGTGTGTGTGTGTGTGTGTGTGTGTGTGTGTGTGTGTGTGTGTGTGTGTGTGTGTGTGCGTGCAGGGTACTGGAGGGAGCCGTGGCCTACAACAGCACACAGTTTGACCTAGATATTACACAAGCGGCCATTTACGTGTTAAGCACACAGCACGTTCGGGCACAGTGAGTCCTGATGGTCACCGACCGAATGATACGCTCACACCTCAGAACCGAGTCCGATTCAGAGTTCCATGCTGGATTAGAGCCCGGAATTTATAAATCCTCACAGAAATCCCCATGTTTACACACACAGTCCAAACTAAATTAGTACGACACACCTTTTATTTATTTATTGATTTAGGTTTTAATGCGGCGGCACGGTGGCTTAGTGGTTTAGCACGTTCTCCTCTCAGCGCTAGGGATTCCCGGTTCGAATCCCCATCTGGGTGGAGTTTCCATGTTCTCCCCGTGTCCGCGTGGGTTTCCTCCGGGTTCTCCGGTTTCCTCCCACAGTCCAAAAACATGGATCAAGTCAATTGAGTTCTCCAAATTGCCCCATATAGAGTGTGTCTGTGTGAGTGAGTGTGTGCCCAGTGATGGATTGGCGCCCTGTCCTGGGTGTATCTGCCCAGCGCCCGAGACGTTCTCCCCTGGATGGGCATGGGGAACCCCCCCCCCCTGTGACCCTAATAGAGGATAAAGCGGGAGATAATGAATGAATCAATAACACTATATAAGGTTTAGTGGTTTAGCACGTTCGCCTCTCAGCGCTAGGGATTCCCGGTTCGAATCCCCAACTGGGTGGAGTTTCCATGTTCTCCCCGTGTTCACGTGGGTTTCCTCCGGGTTCTCCGGTTTCCTCCCACAGTCCAAAAACATGGATCAAGTCGATTGAATTCTCCAATTTGCCCCATATAGAGTGTGTCTGTGTGAGTGAGTGAGTGTCCAGTGATATATTGGCGCCCTGTCCTGGGTGTATCTGCCCAGCGCCCGAGACGTTCTCCCCTGGATGGGCATGGGGAACCCCACCGCGACCCTAATGGAGGATAAAGCGGGAGATAATGAATGAATGAATGAATATATATATATATATCGGAAATTGGACAGTGGCAAAGGGGAAGGACATCTCAGATGGTATATCATTAAATCTCCCCCACGACCCTAATATATAGGATAAAGTGGAAGATAATGGAAAATTATGGAAATTATGCTGCTTTGTTTACTTTCTCTTGTCTGGTGTTCCATAGAAATCTATATTGGGTTTGATTCTGTTTTGTTTTATTTTTGTTTTTTTTTGTGCACGTACTCTAGCTGTGGCATGAATGTTTTTTTTTTTCTCCCCAAGATCCCTGTTTGTAATTAAATCTAATGATTCATGTGTTTTAACATTAAACATGGCTCACACCTCAGATCTCAAGTAGCATGACTCTCACAGAGCAGTAAACTGTTGGGTGTCATACCGAGGACTAGTTGCTACGTTATGACGTACAAGTTGTTTGTTAACCTTTAATAGTGGGATGTAACCTAGATTAAGTCTGTGCTTATGAAACACTGGTTTACTGGCAGAAGCCCATGTTCTGGTTTTAATTATGACTTTGGTTTTGAGGCATCCTGCTTTTCAGGAATTACTTTTTCCAAATTTCACGTGAGCTCGTCCTCGTGGCTGAGAAGTGTTGGAATTTATTGAACGTGAAAAGACATGAATTGCATTATTTGAAAAGGTTTGGTCAACTTTGGGGGCGGCACGGTGGTTTAGTGGTTAGCACGTTCGCCTCTCAGCACTAGGGATTCCCGGTTCGAATCCCCATCTGGGTGGAGTTTCCATGTTCTCCCCGTGTCCGCGTGGGTTTCCTCCGGGTTCTCCGGTTTCCTCCCACAGTCCAAAAACATGGATCAAGTTAATTGAGTTCTCTAAAAAATTGCCCCATATAGAGTGTGTTTGAGTGAGTGAGTGAGTGTGTACCCAGCGATGGATTGGCGCCCTGTCCTGGGTCTATCTGCCCAGCGCCCGAGACGTTCTCCCCTGGATGGGCATGGGGAACCCCACCGCGACCCTAATAGAGGAAAAGCGGGTGATAATGAATGAATGAATGAATGGTCAACTTTGGAATGCTTTTTACATTTGTAATGACATTTACTAATTCACATAGTTTAAACAACTGCAGGTGGCACGGTGCCTTAGTGGTTGGCACGTTCTCCTCTCAGCACTAGGGATTCCCGGTTCGAATCCCCATCTGGGTGGAGTTTCCATATTCTCCCCGTGTCTGCGTGGGTTTCCTCCGGGTTCTCCGGTTTCCTCCCACAGTCCAAAAACATGGTTTAATTCTCCAAATTGCCCCATATATAGAGTGTGTGTGTGTGAGTGAGTGTGTGAACGTGTGCCCAGCGATATATTGGCGTCCTGTCCTGGGTGTATCTGCCCAGCGCCCGAAACGTTATCCCCTGGATGGGCATGGGGAACCCCACCGCGACCCTAATAGAGGATAAAGCGGAAGATAATGAATGAATGTCTCACTCACACAGTCACGCACAAATACACACTCTATATGGGGCAATTTGGAGAACTCAATTGACTTGATCCATGTTTTTGGACTGTGGGAGGAAACTGGAGAACCTGGAACCCCACCTCTAACCCGAAGTTAAAGCCCAGCCACCCTGCAGAGAAAACTCATTTCAGCCACTTGTATCCATGACGGGCGGCACGGTGGTTTAGTGGTTTAGCATGTTCTCCTCTCAGCACTAGGGATTCCCGGTTCAAATCCAAATCTGGGTGGAGTTTTCTATGTTCTCCCCGTGTCTGCGTGGGTTTCCTCCCACAGTCCAAAAACATGGATCAAGTCAATTGAGTTCTCCAAATTGCCCCATATAGAGTGTGTCTGTGTGAGTGAGTGTGTGACCAGTGATAGATTGGCATCCTGTCCTGGGTGTATCTGCCCAGCGCCCGAAACGTTCTCCACTGGATGGGCATGGGGAACCCCCCCGTGACCCTAATATTGTATAAAGCGGAAGATAATGGATGAATGATAAACAACTGCTGAATGGCAGAGGGAATGACCAGGTGAGGGATGAGTGTGTGTAAACTGTAGGGATGACCATTTGGTTTATGAGTGTGAGAAGGAGTCAGAATGTCTGGTCAGAGGGGTGACCTGTCAAAAATGTATTATTGGGACTGGGGGCTCGGGAAGTCCCCACCATATTTGGAAGGTCCAGTCACACTCATCCACACAGAAAAAGGACAGCCCACCTAAGGGTTATACACCGAAGGGGCATCTTTGAGACCTCAGAGCTCTCTCATCAGTCGTGGTTGCCCTCCATTGAGGATTTTTCCTGAACACTTGTTTGTCTATT
>JAFMOC010000288.1:80000-205000 GCA_019802505.1 Corydoras sp. C115
GAGGAGGCGGGACAAGATGAACAACTTGATCGATGAGCTGTCAGCGATGATTCCGACGTGTAACCCCATGTCCAGGAGGCTCGACAAACTCACTGTGCTGCGAATGGCCGTGCAACACCTGAAATCACTCAAAGGTACCATCCTCCCAACGTTCACTAAAGACGTTTTCCCAACGTTTTCACTAAAGAACACCAATTATTTATACTTTTAAAAACTTCTGAGCCATGGTTTCTCCAAAACCAGACTGAACAAAATTTACCCTTCAGTCTCCCCAATGTGTGATAGATGCCATATTGCTGAAGGTACTCTATATCACATGATATGGGCCTGTCGTAAGTTACATGATTATTCTTTCATTATCTTCCGCTTTATCCTATATTAGGGTCGCAGCGGGGTTCCCCATGCCCATCCAGGGGAGAACGTTTCGGGCGCTGGGCAGATACACCCAGGACAGGACGCCAATCCATCGCTGGGCACAGACTCACTCACACAGACACACTCTATATGGGGCAATTTGGAGAACTCAATTGACTTCATTCATTCATTCATTATCTCCCGCTTTATCCTCTATTAGGGTCGCGGGGGGGTTCCCCATGCCCATCCAGGGGAGAACGTTTCGGGCGCTGGGCAGATACACCCAGGACAGGAAGCCAATCCATCGCTGGGCACACACTCACTCACACAGACACACTCTATATGGGGCAATTTGGAGAACTCAATTGACTTGATCCATGTTTTTGGACTGTGGGAGGAAACCGGAGAACCCGGAGGAAACCCACGCGGACACGGGGAGAACATGGAAACTCCACCCAGATGGGGATTCGAACCGGGAATCCCTAGTGCTGAGAGGAGAACATGCTAACCACTAAGCCACCGTGCCGCAGTGAATCTAAATCACATAAATCCTTCCAAAAGGTTTGGGGTCATGTTTTGAAGTACTTGGAGGTACTTTAATTTAATATTTAATTTATTTGAAATTTTATTTCATTTGATAATTTGATCCCAAGGTCCACTGAAGTTACCAGTGTGGGTCCTTGAGTAAGACCCTTAACCCTCATTGCTCCAGGGATGTTGTGATGACCCTGTGCTCACCTTGTAAGTCGCTTTGGATAAAAGCGTCCAATAAATGACCAAATGTAATGGTACCAGTTTTACCCTGCTAACATGTACTGTAATAATGTACTATTACTATTCATGTTTAATGTGTGTATAAGTATGTTTATGTGCATTTACGTTTGATCTATCATTTATATATGTGCACACGACAGCCTATTACTATTTTGATTTTGGTTACTATTTAGCTATTTTCATTCATTCATTCATTATCTCCCACTTTATCCTCTATTAGGGTCATGGTGGGGTTCCCCATGCCCATCCAGGGGAGAACGTTTCGGGCGCTGGGCAGATACACCCAGGACAGGGCGCCAATCTATCGCTGGGCACACACTCACTCACACATACATACTCTATATGGGGCAATTTGGAGAACTCAATTGACTTCATTCATTCATTCATTCATTATCTCCCGCTTTATCCTCTATTAGGGTCGCAGGGGGATTCCCCATGCCCATCCAGGGGAGAACGTTTCAGGCACTGGGCAGATACACCCAGGACAGGACGCCAATCTATCGCTGGGCACACACTCACTCACACATACACACTCTATATGGGGCAATTTGGAGAACTCAATTGACTTGATCCATGTTTTTGGACTGTGGGAGGAAACCGGAGAACCCGGAAGAAACCCACGCGGACACGGGGAGAACATGGAAACTCCACCCAGATGGGGATTCGAGCCGGGAATCCCTAGCGCTGAGAGGAGAACGTGCTAACCACTAAGCCACCGTGCCGCCCTTATTTAGCTATTTGTTTTTTATATTCCCATCGTTTTTTGTTTTTTTTTTCTTTTTTTTTTTTTTTAGTGCTTTGAACGTATTTATGTTGGTTTATGTATCTGTATCCCTGGTGTGTGTATTGTTTCCCTAAAAATGTAAATAAAATATTAAAAACAAAAATTCTAAGCCCCCTTTAGAACACATTTACAATGCACTGCCAATTGTTTAAATATTGAAACACGAAGATTGCTTATGAGCGTATATACACATCATTACGGTACCTCAGAGCACAGACACCATAAAAAACTCATCTCTGCTGTGAGGGACACATCTGAAAAAATCAGACATGGATGGTTTAACTGTAAATCAGTAACACATGGCAGGTCTCAGTGCACTGGACTATATTCATTCATCCATTATCTTCCGCTTTATCCTTTATTAGGGTCGCGGGGGGTTCCCCATGCCCATCCAGGGGAGAACGTTTCAGGCGCTGGGCAGATACACCCAGTACAGGACACCAATCTATCGCTGGGCACACACTCGCTCACACAGACACACTCTATATGGGGCAATTTGGAGAACTCAATTGACTTGATCCATGTTTTTGGACTGTGGGAGGAAACCGGAGAACCCGGAGGAAACCCACGCGGACACGGGAAGATCATGGAAACTCCACCCAGATGGGGATTCGAACCGGGAATCCCTAGTGCTGAGAGGAGAACATGCTAACCACTAAACCACCATGCCACCCACTGGAGTATATTATTCATTCATTATCTTCCACTTTATCCTATATTAGGGTCGCGGTGGGGTTCCCCGTGCCCATCCAAGGGAGAACGTCTCGGGTGCTGGGCAGATACACCCAGGACAGGACACCAATCTATCTCTGGGCACACGCTCACTCACACAAACACACTCTATATGGGGCAATTTGGAGAACTCCATTGACTTGATCCATGTTTTTGGTCTGTGGGAGGAAACCGGAGAACCCGGAGGAAACCCACGCGGACACGGGAAGATAATGAAAACCGGGAATCCCTAGTGCTGAGAGGAGAACATGCTAACCACTAAGCCACCGTGCCGACCTGGAGTTTATTAATACAGAAGAAAACAATTAAAATGTGGTCGATCTTTAATTGTAACATCATGTAACGGCTCTTTTCAGGTTCAACGAGCTCCTTCGCTGAAGCCAATTACAAGCCTTCGTTTCTCCCCGATGACGAACTCAAGAACCTTCTCCTCAGGGTATGGACATGTATCATCTCACTGTACTGCTCCACCTCACATTCACCTGAAACTGGACCTTGTTCATTGGCTTCGGTCATAAAAACAGTCACAAGGTCCAAGGTGAGAGGAAATAACGATGGACAAAACGGCAGGGTATTGCAGAAGATAAAGTTCATGAGTGTAGCAGGAAGCTGCGTTCTCAGATTAAATGGTGCTTGGTTGACATTATTAAGTAGGGTGTGGTAGCTCAATGGTTAGGGTGTTGGGTTATCAATCTGAAGGTTGGGGGTTCAAATCCCAGGTCCACTAAAGTTACCAATGTGGGTCCTTGAGCAAGACCCTTAACCCTCATTGCTCCAGGGATGTTGTGATGAACCCTGTGCTCACCTGGATAAAAGCGTCCGCTAAATGACCAAATTAAGAAAGCTGTTTTTCTGAAGGTAAAGGCTTTAAAGATGATTTGTTGAACATCGCACACGTGCATCGGTTCTCAAATGGTCTTCGTGTTGTCCTTTTATGTAATGAGACTGTGGGACACTTGGAACGCAACCTGTAATCTTAGTTGTTTACCACAGGTGAATAAAACTAATAGGGGTGCGAATCTCTAAGTGTCTGGCGATTCGATTCTGATTTTTGAGGTCACGATTCGATTCAGAAACGCTTTTCTCAGTTTGAATGCTCTTTAAATTTTGTTTAAATGATGTGATTGACGAGGCAAAACGACGATGTAAACCATTCATTATCTCCCGCTTTATCCTTTATTAGGGTCGCGGTGGGGTTCCCCATGCCCATCCAGGGGAGAACGTTTCGGGCGCTGGGCAGATACACCCAGGACAGGGCGCCAATCTATCTCTGGGCGCACACTCACTCACACAGACACACTCTATATGGGGCAATTTGGAGAATTCAATTGACTTGAGCCATGTTTTTGGACTGTGGGAGGAAACCGGAGAACCCGGAGGAAACCCACGCAGACACGGGGAGAACATGGAAACTCCACCCAGATGGGGAATTGAACCAGGAATCCCTAGTGCTGAGAGGAGAACATGCTAAAGCACTAAGGCCCTAATATCCATCCATCTATTATCTCCTGCTTTATCCTCTACTAGGGTCGTCTAGTAGAGGATTGATGCCCATCCAGTGGAGAACGTTTCGGGCGCTGGGCAGATACACCCAGGACGGGGGGGGGGGGGTCGAATTCCACGCTAGCGAACTACAACGGGAGCCGGTTAACAAGCGTGCTGTACGGTGGCCGAGCGGATCCGTAATGCGATATGCAGTTCGCATGGGAGGTGGCGCCAAAAAATAAAACTTAGAAACATTTTTTAAAAATTGATTCTTGGGCATTTTGAATCGATTCTGAATCACCTGGACTACGAATCGCGATTTTTTGATTTTTCGATTTTTTTTTCAGCACCCCTAAAACCTAACCACATAGTCATGACTATTAGCACAGCTATATGAGACTATTAGCACAGACTATTAGCACAGCTGTATGAGACTATTAGCACAGCTATATGAGACTATTAGCACAGACTATTAGCACAGCTATATGAGACTATTAGCACAGACTATTAGCACAGCTATATGAGACTATTGAGACAGCTATATTGGACTATTAGCACAGCTGTATGAGACTATTAGCACAGACTATTAGCACAGCTATATGAGACTATTAGCACAGACTATATTAGACTATTAGCACAGACTATATTAGACTATTAGCACGGATTATTAGCACAGCTATATGAGACTATTGAGGCAGCTATATTAGACTATTAACACGGACTATTAGCACAGCTATATTAGACTATTAGCACAGCTATATTAGACTATTGAGGCAGCTATATTAGACTATTAGCACAGACCATTAGCACAGCTATATGAGACTATTGAGACAGCTATATTGGACTATTAGCACAGCTATATGAGACTATTGAGACAGCTATATTAGACTATTAGCACAGACTATTAGCACAGCTATATGAGACTATTGAGACAGCTATATTGGACTATTAGCACAGCTGTATGAGACTATTAGCACAGCTGTATGAGACTATTAGCACAGACTATTAGCACAGCTATATGATACTATTAGCACAGACTATTAGCACAGCTATATGATACTATTGAGACAGCTATATTGGACTATTAGCACAGCTGTATGAGACTATTAGCACAGACTATTAGCACAGCTATATGATACTATTAGCACAGACTATTAGCACAGCTATATGAGACTATTGAGACAGCTATATTGGACTATTAGCACAGCTGTATGAGACTATTAGCACAGACTATTAGCACAGCTATATGAAACTATTGAGACAGCTATATGAGACTATTAGCACAGACTATTAGCACAGCTATATGATACTATTAGCACAGACTATTAGCACAGCTATATGAGACTATTGAGACAGCTATATTGGACTATTAGCACAGCTGTATGAGACTATTAGCACAGCTGTATGAGACTATTAGCACAGACTATTAGCACAGCTATATGATACTATTAGCACAGACTGTTAGCACAGCTGTATGAGACTATTGAGACAGCTATATTGGACTATTAGCACAGATTATTAGCACAGCTGTATGCTTACAAATAGCAACAGTTAGGGGAAGGTCCATCTTTGTTTCAGGAGAACTGTGGGTATGTACAGTACGTGTCCCTGTGCTTTTGTCTGGGTAGTGCTTCTGGACGTACAGTTTACATTCTGTGGAGTTTAATGTTCCATGTGTTTAGGCTGCAGACGGCTTCCTGTTTGTGGTCGGCTGTGACCGAGGGAAGATCGTCTTCGTTTCGGAGTCTGTCTCCAAGATTCTGAACTACACTCGGGTGAGTACTGAAGTCCTCTGTCCTCTTTACACACGCTAATGATTTTGGTTTTTGTAGGTTCTGATGGAAGCTTATATTGATTCAAGGTGTTCTAGAAAATAATTAGATTAGGTGTGTCGGCTGTGGGAGTGTGTGTGTGTGTGTTGGGGGTGTGCTGTAGTAACTTGTACTGGTTTTAATCTTCTAAGGTGCTCCTGGATATTAGTCCTAGAGTACATCGAATCAAACAAACACAAAAAAAACAAATCCTAGTATGTACGTAGTATGTCCATCCAGGGGAGAACGTTTCGGGCGCTGGACAGATACACCCAGGACAGGGCGCCAATCCATCACTGGGAACACACTCACTCACACAGACACACTCTATATGGGGCAATTTGGAGAATTCAATTGACTTGATCCATGTTTTTGGACTGTGGGAGGAAACCGGAGAACCCAGAGTAAACCCATGCGGACACAGGGAGGACATGGAAACTCCATCCAGATGGGGATTCGAACCGGGAATCCCAAGTGCTGAGAGGAGAACGTGCTAACCACTAAGCCACCGTGCCACCCCAACCCCATCATTCCTTCATTCATCCATTATCTTCCACTTTATCCTATATTAGGGTCGTGGTGGGGTTCCCCATGCCCATCCAGGGGAGAACGTTTCGGGCGCTGGGCAGATACACCCAGGACAGGGCGCCAATCTATCACTGGATACACACTCACTCACACAGACACACTCTATATGGGGCAATTTGGAGAACTCAATTGACTTGATCCATGTTTTTTGGACTGCAAGACAAAATATTCTTGGAGGAAAGAACCTGCCTATTTGAAACCTCACTGGAGAAAATCCTCCAAATTGCCCCATATAGAGTGTGTCTGTGTGAGTGAGTGTGTGTCCCCAGCCATAGATTGGCGTCATGTCCTGGGTGTATCTGCCCAGCGCCCGAAACGTTCTCCCCTTGATGGACATGTGGACCCCCCCCCCCCCCCCCCCCCCCACCTGCAATCCTAATATAGGAGAAAGCGGAAGATAATGAATGGATGAATTGAACAAGGGTGGCTTAGTAGTTAGCATGTTCGCCTCTCAGCACTAGGGATTCCCGGTTCGTTTCTATGTTCTCCCCGTTTCCACGTTCTCCCCGTGTCTGCGTGGGTTTCCTCTGGGTTCTCCGGTTTCCTCCCACAGTCCAAAAACATGGATCAAGTCAATTATTCATCCATTATCTTCCGCTTTATCCTATATTAGGGTCGTGGTTGGATTCCCCATGCCCATCCAGGGGAGAATGTCTCGGGCGCTGGGCAGATACACCCAGGACAGGGCGCCAATCCATCACTGGACACACACTCACTCACACACACACTCTATATGGGGCACTCTATATTTGGACTGTGTTTTTTTTTTTTATGGGGCAATTTGGACATATTTGTGGACTGTGGGAGGAAACCGGAGAACCCTGAGGAAACCCACACAGACACGGGGAGAACATGGAAACTCCACCCAGATGGGGATTCGAACCGGAAATCCCTAGCGCTAAGAGGAGAACGTGCTAACCACTAAGCCACCGTGCCGCCCGTCATTGATACAAATGGCTGAAATGAGTTTTCTCTGCAGGGTGGCTGGGCTTTAACTTCGGGTTAGGGTTAGAGGTGGGGTTCCGGGTTCTCCGGTTTCCTCCCACAGTCCAAAAACATGGATCAAGTCAATGTGGTAAACCACTGTGCCGCCACAAGATCAATTAAATTAAATTCTCTAAATTGCCCCATATAGTGTGTGTCTGTGTGAGTGAGTGTGTGTGTGCCCAGTGATAGATTGGCGCCCTCTACTGGGTGTGTCTGCTCAGCGCCCGAAATGTTCTCCCCTAGATGGGCATGGGGAACCCCCCACGACCCTAATAGAGGATAAAGTGGAAGATAATGGATGGATGGAGACAATTGAAGTCTTTTGTTTTGTATTCCAGCCGGAGCTGATTGGTCAGAGTTTATTTGACTTTGTTCACCCGAAAGACATTGGAAAAGTAAAGGAGCAGCTCTCTGCATCTGAACTCTACCCACGGGAACGCCTTATCGATGCCAAAAGTAAGAAACCTCTCACGTGTTCTGAACTTAGTAAGTAGTGTAAGTGAAGAATCAATATGAATGGATGATGAGAACGGGTGATGTTTGTCTGCAGCGGGGCTTCAGGTTCAAGCGGACCTGCCGGTGAGTTCCACGCGGCTGTGCTCCGGAGCTCGCCGCTCGTTCTTCTGCCGAATGAAGTCCAACAAAGTCACCGTGAAAGAAGAGAAGGACTTCCAGGCGAGCTCGTCCAAAAAGAAAGGTACCTGAGGTGGAAAACCATCAGCGTCTTTAACCCTCGATACATTTCTATTTTAATGTTAATGATTTAAAGTAGAGGGCGGCACGGTGGCTTAGTGGTTGGCATGTTCTCCTCTCAGCACTAGGGATTCCCGGTTCGAATCCCCATCTGGGTGGAGTTTCCATGTTCTCCCCATGTCCGCGTGGATTTCCTCCGGGTTCTCCGGTTTCCTTCCACAGTCCGGGTGCTGGGCAGATACACCCAGGACAGGACGCCAATCTATCGCTGGGCACACTCACTCACACATACACACTCTATATGGGGCAATTTGGAGAATTTTTGGACTGTGGGAGGAAACCAGAGAACCCGGAGGAAACCCACGCAGACACGGGGAGAACATGGAAACTCCACCCAGATGGGGATTCGAACCGGGAATCCCTTACGCTGAGAGGAGAACATGCTAAACACTAAGCCACCGTGCCGCCCATCATGGATACAAGTGGCTGAAATGAGTTTTCTCTGCAGGGTGGCTGGGCTTTAACTTCGGATTAGGGTTAGAGGTGGGATTCCCGGTTCGAATCCCCATCTGGGTGGAGTTTCCATGTTCTCCCCGTGTCTGCGTGGGCTTCCTCCGGGTTCTCCGGTATCCTCCCACAGTCCAAAAACATGGATCAAGTCAATTGAATTCTCCAAATTGCCCCATATAGAGTGTCTCTGGGTGAATGAGTGTGTGCCCAGCGATTGGCGTCCTGTCCTGGGTGTATCTGCCCAGCGCCCGAAACGTTCTCCCCTGGATGGGCATGGGGAACCCCCCCCCCCGCGACCCTAATAGAGGATAAAGCAGAAGATAGTGGATGGCTGGATCTTCCCAACTCTGTCCGTAAGGCCGAATCACTAAACAGTTTTAAGGAACTACTGAAGACGCATCTCTTTAACAAATACCTGTTGTAAAAAAAAAAATAATAATAATAATTTTAAAAAGGGGGCGGGGCCACAGCATCAAATAACAATCAGGTTTGATGGATTTACAGTGTAGTTGGTTTTCTCCATGGCTTCTGAGTTGTGATGTTCTCATTTGTAAGTCGCTTTGGATAAAATCGTCTACTGAACGACTAAATGTAAATGTAAATGTAGGACCAAGACTCAGTGGGGGACTCATCCTCATTGAGTGGCCAGGCAGCAACGACAATGTAGGACAATGTAGGACAATGTAGGACAGCATGACAGCGTTTTGTTTCTCTGCTCTGTTAGAATCGCAGCGTTACTGCACCGTGCACTGCACCGGCTACATGCGCACGTGGCCCACCAGCCAGCTGAGTACCGAGGGCGAAGGCGAGGCTGAGAAGGACAGCTCCCACTTCAGCTGCCTGGTGGCTTTAGGCAGAGTTCATCCTCACTCGGTCCCCCAGGTCAACGGAGAGGTGAAGGTCAAGCCCACGGAGTTCGTAACGCGCTGCGCTATGGACGGCAAGTTCACCTTCGTGGATCAAAGGTGTGTCCTGTCCCAAAAATAACTAATGTTCTTTATTGATGCTTTAATTCTGTACTGCACACATAACGCTGATAACTGCAGCGTACGGCGTTCCTGTGGTTCCTTTTTTGTTCAGTAAATCTATAAGGTCACAAAGACACATGCATGCAGTTAGTAGGACATACGTTTGGAAAATGTTTACACCGTAATGCAGCTATTACTCTTTACTGGAGGTGAAGGATCCTGCCTGAATGATTGGGAAGGATGGTCCATTCATTATCTTCCGCTTTATCCTCTATTAGGGTCGTGGTGGGGGGTTCCCCATGCCCATCCAGGGGAGAACGTCTCGGGCGCTGGGCAGATACACCCAGGACAGGGCGCCAATCTATCGCTGGGGACACACTCACTCACACAGACACACTCTATATGGGCCAATTTGGAGAACTCAATTGACTTGATCCATGTTTTTGGACTGTGGGAGGAAACCGGAGAACCCGGAGGAAACCCACGTGGGCATGGGGAGAACATGGAAACTCCACCCCGATTGGGATTCAAACCGGGAATCCCTAACGCTGAGAGGAGAACATGCTAATCACTAAACCACTAATTTGGTTTATCCATCCATCCATTATCTTCCGCTTTATCCTCTATTAGGGTCGTGGGGGGGGGGGTTCCCCATGCCCATCCAGGGGAGAACGTCTCGGGCGCTGGGCAGATACACCCAGGACAGGACACCAATCTATCGCTGGACACACACTCACACACACACAGACACACTCTATATGGGGCGATTTGGAGAACTCAATTGACTTGATCCATGTTTTTGGACTGTGGGAGGAAACCGGAGAACCCGGAGGAAACCCACGCAGACATGGGGAGAACATGGAAACTCCACCCAGATGGGGATTCGAACCGGGAATCCCTTTTGCTGAGAGGAGAACATGCTAACCACTAAGCCACCGTGCTGCCCTAATTTGGTTTATCCATCCATCATCTTCCGCTTTATCCTATATAAGGTTTCAGGCGCTGGGCAGATAGACCCAGGACAGGACACCAATCTATCACTGGGCACACACTCACTCACTCACTCACACTCTATATGGGGCAATTTGGAGAACTCAATTGACTTGATCCATGTTTTTGGACTGTGGGAGGAAACCGGAGAACCCGGAGGAAACCCACGCAGACATGGGGAGAACATGGAGACTCCACCCAGATTGGGATTTGAACCGGGAATCCCTAGTGCTGAGAGGAGAACATGCTAACCACTAAGCCACCGTGCCGCCTGGGAAGGATGATATGAGGACCATGACCATGACTAATCTGAGATGTTCTTAATAACAAAGTTGTTATTAATTGGTTCGCAGAGCCACCACCATTTTGGGATATCTGCCCCAGGAGCTGCTGGGGACGTCCTGCTATGAATACTTTCATCAAGATGATTTGCCTCATTTAGCAGATAGTCATCGAAAAGGTGAGTTTCGTTCTGAAGGTTCCATCCATCCATCCATCATCTGCTTTATCCTCTATTAGGGTCGTGGTGGGGGGTTCCCCATGCCCATCCAGGGGAGAACGTTTCGGGCGCTGGGCAGATACACCCAGGACAGGGTCGCCAATCCATCACTGGGCACACACTCACTCACACACACACACTCTATATGGGGCAATTTGGAGAACTCAATTGACTTGATCCATGTTTTTGGACTGTGGGAGGAAACCGGAGAACCCGGAAGAAGCCCATGCGGACACGGGAGAACATGGAAACTCCACCCAGATGGGGATTCAAACTGGGAATCCCTAGCGCTGAGAGGAGAACATGCCAACCACTAAGCCACCGTGCCGCCCTCAACAGAATCAGGCTTCATTCATTCATTCATTCATTCATTATCTCCCGCTTTATCCTCTATTAGGGTCGCGGGGGGGTTCCCCATGCCCATCCAGGGGAGAACGTTTCGGGCGCTGGGCAGATACACCCAGGACAGGACGCCAATCCATCACTGGGCACACACTCACTCACACACACACACTCTATATGGGGCAATTTGGAGAACTCAATTGACTTCATCCATGGTTTTGGTCTGTGGGAGGAAACCGGAGAACCTGGAGGAAGCCCAGGCAGACACGGGGAGAACATGGAAACTCCACCCAGATGGGGATTCGAACCGGGACTCCCTAGTGCTGAGAGGAGAACGTGCTAACCACTAAGCCACCGTGTCGTGTTCTGAAGGTTCCATAGAACCTAATAGGAACCGGGCAGCCACACACTTGATCACATTTACACCTGGGACAGATTCAGTCCATGTTTTCAGACAGTGAGAGAACTGAAGCTCTCCGACTAAAACGGTTCAGACCGAGGGAGAACATACAAACTTCTCCAGAACCTTCTCCAGAAATCTTTCAGAACCTTTTGGCTGTAAGGATGGATCATGCTGCCCAGAAAGAAATTGGGCAGCATTTTTTAACATTAACGTTAATGTTTAATATTAATGTTTGCTGTTGTGTGGTGACGGCATTCTGACCCCGTCCCTCTGTCCACGTTCATCGGTTCTCGTCCTCGTTCTGTGTGCAGTGTTGAGAAGTAAAGAGAAGATCGAGACCAACCGCTACAAGTTCAAAACAAAGTATGGCTCTTTCGTCACCTTACAAAGTCAGTGGTTTAGTTTTATAAATCCCTGGACCAAGGACGTAGAGTACATCGTGTCCACCAACACGGTCATCTCGTGAGTACGAGCGTCTGCTTCTTCATGCTTTCGGCCGTTTGTTGTGGAAATGACTGATGCTGCATTCTGATTGGTACAGTGATAAAAGCAATCCCAGTGGAACAGGAGACAAATCTTCACCTGTGGCCACCAAGGGTTCTGAAGGTCAGAAGAAATGACTTTTATTAATAAAACTACTTGGCTAAAAGTATGTGGACAACCTGTCAATCACCTTAATGTGCTTATGAACTTTTTTTTAGCGTTAATGTAGAATTTTACTTGAGATGTAAACAATTTTTTTTTTTTTTTAAAACTCTAGTTTCATCCATCCATTATCTTCCGCTTTATCCTCTACTAGGGTCGTTGGGGGTGGGGGTTCCCCATGCCCATCCAGGGGAGAACGTTTCGGGCGCTGGGCAGATACACTCAGGACAGGGCGCCAATCCATCACTGGACCCACACACATGAACACACTCTATATGGGGCAATTTGGAGAATTCAGTTGACCTTGATCCATGTATTTGGACTGTATTTGGAGGAGACCGGAGAACCCGGAGGAAACCCACGCGGACACGGGGAGAACATGGAAACTCCACCAAGATTGGGATTTGAATCTTGCCGCGCTAATTTGGTTTATCCATCCATCCATTATCTTCCGCTTTATCCTATATTAGGCTCGCAGGGGGGGGTTCTCCATGCCCATCCAGGGGAGAACGTTTCAGGCGCTGGGCAGATACACCCAGGACAGGGCACCAATCTATCGCAATCTATCACACACACACACTCACTCACACAGACACACTCTATATGGGGCAATTTGGAGAACTCAATTGACCTTGATCCACGTTTTTGGACTGTGGGAGGAAACCGGAGAACACGGGGAGAACATGAAATTTTCACCCAGATGGGGATTCAAACTGGGAATCCCTAGCGCTGAGAGGAGAACATGCTAGCCACTCTGCCGCCCCTTAGTATTATCTATCCATCCATTATCTTCCTCTTTATCCTCTACTAGGCTCGCGGGGGGGTTCCCCATGCCCATCCAGGGGAGAACGTCTCGGGCGCTGGGCAGATACACCCAGGACAGGACGCCAATCTATCACTGGACACACACTCACTCACACAGACACACTCTATATGGGGCAATTTGGAGAACTCAATTGAATTGATCCATGTTTTTGGACTGTGGGAGGAAACCGGAAAACCCGGAGGAAACCCACATGGACACGTGGAGAACATGAAATCTTCACCCAGATGGGGATTCGAACCGGGAATCCCTAGTGCTGAGAGGAGAACATGCCAACCACTAAGCCACCGTGCCGCCCGAACCTCTAGTATTTTAAATATAATAATTTAATCTTTAGGCGGCACGGTGGCTTAGTGGTTAGCATGTTCTCCTCTCAGCGCTAGGGATTCCCGCTTCGAATCCCCATCTGGGTGGAGTTTCCATGTTCTCCCCGTGTCTGCGTGGGTTTCCTCCGGGTTCTCCGGTTTCCTCCCACAGTCCAAAAACATGGATCAAGTCAATTGATTTCTCAAAAATTGCCCCATATAGAGTGTGTCTGTGTGAGTGAGTGTGTGCCCAGGGATGGATTGGCGCCCTGTCCTGGGTGTATCTGCCCAGCGCCCGAGATGTTCTCCCCTGGATGGTCATGGGGAACCCCCCCGCGACCCTAATAGAGGATAAAGCGGGAGATAATGAATGAATGAATTTAATCTTTAATGGTGTGGATTTGTGGACAGTATGGATTCAAAGATGGAAATCTTCTGTGTGTCGTGCTTCTTATTGTCTTCACTTTTTCAGAGGATCCTAAAAAATCCCTTCCCATCATCCCGGGCATCTCCAGCGCGTCAGGCACCATGATTTACGCCGGCAGCATCGGGACGCAAATCGTCAACGAGCTGCTGGATTTTAATAGGTAATGTTTTTGAGACGTTCTCAAACTTTCCTGAAACTTCTGGAGGTGCTGAACCCTTTCTTTTGGGACTGTGCTGAACTCCTCAGGGTGAACTCCTCCCCATCCAGTGGCAATGCCAGCCCCTTCAGTCTGCTGCAGGATAAGTCTCCACCGGGTTTTGCGCAGCTCGTCGGCAACGTGAGTCCTGTGTGAACCTCCCGCTTGCGTGTGTTTGCGTTTGTACTTGAACAGAAGTTGGCTAACACTAATCTGTGGCGTCGAAGGTGCCAAACGGGGAGGTGACTGATGCCGAAATGCCCAGCAAGTCCAGCTCGGAGGACGATGCCCGCAGTAGAGCCTTCGCACCTGAGAATGTTCTATGTAAGTTTTTCCTAAGCATTCATTCCAGGTGGCTTCATTTTTTTATGTTCATTTCAATGTTTTTTTTTCTTAGCTGTAGAAGGAACCTCTCATTTGGATCTCGATGGGGTTCCTGGACTGGGGAGCCTTAGCAGTGATGAGGCAGCCATGGCGGTCATAATGAGCCTGCTGGAGACGGATGCTTCACTGGGGGAAGGGATGAACTTCGATGAGATGCGTTGGCCTCTTTAACCTCACGCCCGCACAGTGTTCTGTGGTTATTTTTTTAAATCAACGCTGGTGATTTTTTTTTTTTTTTTTTTTTTTTTTTTTTTTTACTTTTTCTTTTTTTTTTTTTTTAAACGAACCCTCCTTGACTGATCATCCACAGTCTCCGTCTTCTCCATGTGTCAGGCTCTGTTTTAAAAAAAAAATTATTTTATTTTATTTTATTTTTATTTTTTTTATTTTAAACGAACCCTCTTTGACGGATCATACACAGTCTTCGTCTTCTCCATGTGTCAGGCTCTGTTTTAATTTTTTATTTTTTTATTTTTTTTTTTTATTTTATTATTATTATTTTTTTTAAACGGACCCTCCTTGACTGATCATCCACAGTCTCCGTCTTCTCCGTGTCAGGCTCTGTTTTAAAATTTTTTTATTTTATTTTATTTTTCACATTTTTTTTTATTTTTATTTTAAACGAACCCTCTTTGACGGATCATACACAGTCTCCGTGTTCTCCATGTGTCAGGCTCTGTTTGAATTTTTTTTATTTTTTTTTAACGAACCCTCCTTGACTGATCGTCCACAGTCTCCGTCTTCTCCATGCGTCAGGCTCTTTTTTCTTTTTTCTTTTTTTTTTTTTTTTTTAATGATCCGAGGTTCTTCAGTGGAACAGGCCGAGATGCAGAGAGGAGTAACCACAGCATCTCTGTCCTTCCTTGTGTATCTTCCAGATGGATGAGCAGAAGATTCTGCATCAGCATCTAAAGCATCATGACCAGGTTTTTCTTGGTCCACTGTGCAGTAGATTGTGGGAGGTTCCTGCTCTGAGAGAGCCAGGTCTCTGCCAAGCCATAAAGCAGGAGGTTGGGGGGGTCGTCTATTCCACAGTGGCTTACTGGACTGGTTTTTAATATCTGTTAATGAAAGACACTAGAATTTTTTTTTTTTTTTTTTTTTTTTTTTAAACTGAACATTGTATTGGATTCCCGAACGTTTAGTGGTTACCAGGTTTGGTGTGCGATAACGAACCTCTCTTCCTCTTATTCCTTCCTTAAAACCAGTTCATCCAACGTTTATAAAATCAATCCAAATAAGCTGAACTAGTGGAGATGAGAAATTCCATATCAAAAGTCTGGATCACTCAGGGAGTAAATGGATGGAAATTCCTACTGTAACTCCTCCTGTAGGTTAACACAGTGATGAATGAGTTTGGGGTATGGGGGGGGGGGGGGGGGGGGGGGGGGGGGGGGGGGGGGGTAAGTAAGTGTTTTGGATGTGCATGTTTTCTAACCTGGTTATAACCTTTAAAGATGCATCTAAAGACCAATCAACATGTATCTATGTGAAAAGGAATGATCATGGAAGGAAAACTAACCCTGTTATAAGCTAATCATGTGGCTCTGCAGGTCTTAAACCAACCACCAGGGGATGCCACAGCCTCTTTTGCATCCCTACTTCCCACAACCGTTCATAGGAAGTTAAGACTTTCACTAAATGGCCAAAGCACATGTTTTCAGCTTTAGCAGTTTGTGGAAAGCAGTCACTCAGTGTGAATAAAAGTATTGGGATGCCTCTCAATCATTCGATCGCTGAGTTCAGGTCGCATCATTCGGTCTCATTGCTTCGGTACAGAGCCATCAAGTTCTTCCATCCCAATCTCACCCAACCATGACACCATGGACCTTGACATGTGAATTAGATACACAGAACAACAGTCATGCTGGAACAGGGAATAGGGCCTTTCCCAAACTGTTTTCATTAAGATAGCATATTTATTTGTCCATAACACATGATGATCCCAAACCTGAATTGGAAGATTATTAGGTGTGTCCTCATACTTTTGTTCATATAGTGTGTTTACAGAGGGGCAGGGCATCTCTGAATCCTCTCCAATCAGAACACTGTTCACTGTTTCCAGTAATCCACGGCACTGAGACAATCATCTGCCTACACAGCCGTGGGGCATCTCGGGTGGAAGGCCCTGTTCTGTCAGCATGACTGTGCCCTCGTGTGGAGGTCTACAGTCTGTTTAACTCCAGCTCTGACATCATTCATTCATCCATTATCTTCCGCTTTATCCTATATTAGGGTTCCCCATGATCATCCAGGGGAGAACGTTTCGGGCGCTGGGCAGATACAACCAGGACAGGACACCAATCCATCATTGGGCACACACTCTATATGGGGCAATTTGGAGAACTCAATTGACTTGATCCATGTTTTTGGACTGTGGGAGGAAACCGGAGAACCCGGAGGAAACCCACGCGGACACGGGGAGAACATCGAAAGTCCACCCAGATGGGGATTCGAACCTGGAATCCCTAGCGCTGAGAGGCGAACGTGCTAACCACTTAGCCGCCCGCTCTGACATTAAACAAGCTCAAATGTGCTGATCGTGTGTCCACATACTTTTGGAATAAAGGCGTCAATTGAACTTTACAGATGGCAAATAATTTCTGAAGCTTTAGAACATCACACTGTCAAGTGATTTACTGATCTTGGACCTGTAGATCTGTATTGTTGTTATTATTCATTCATTCATTATCTTCCGCTTTATCCTCTATTAGGGTCGCGGGGGGGGGTTCCCCATGCCCATCCAGGGGAGAACGTTTCTGGCGCTGGGCAGATAGACCCAGGACAGGGCGCCAATCCATCGCTGGGCACACACTCACACACAGACACACTCTATATGGGGCAATTTGGAGAACTCAATTGACTTGATCCATGTTTTTGGACTGTGGGAGGAAACCGGAGAACCCGGAGGAAACCCACGCGGACACGGGGAGAACATGGAAAGTCCACCCAGATGGGGATTCGAACCGGGAATCCCTAGTGCTGAGAGGAGAACGTACTAACCACTAAGCCACCGTGCCACCTGTTGTTGTTATTATTATTATTATTATTATTATCCAGCGATGGATTGGCGTCCTGTCCTGGGTCTGTCTGCCCGAGACGTTCTCCCCTGGATGGGCATGGGGAACCCCACCGCGACCCTAATAGAGGATAAAGCGGAGGATAATGAATGAATGAATGAATTATTATCTCTGGGGCGGCACGGTGGCTTAACGTTTAGCACGTTCTCCTCTCAGCGCTAGGGATTCCCGGTTCGAATCCCCATCTGAGTGGAGTTTCCATGTTCTCTCCGTGTCTGCGTGGGTTTCCTCCGGGTTCTCCGGTTTCCTCCCACAGTCCAAAAACATGGATCAAGCCAATTGAGTTCTCCAAATTGCCCCATATAGTGTGTATGTGTGAGTAAGTGTGTGCCCAGGGATGGATTGGCGTCCTGTCCTGGGTCTATCTGCCCAGGGCCCGAGACGGTCTCCCCTGGATGGGCATGGGGAACCCCACCACGACCCTAATAGAGGATAAAGCGGGAGATAACGAATGAATGAATTATTATAATCTGTATGTATTAGCCACATGCTACCTGAAGGCCTTGGTCAGTTCCAGAATCATCATCTTTAAACTGAGTAAATGCCCAGGATCAGATGATGTACAGTATTAGATGTTCGAGTGAGCAGTCGGAGCCTTAAGCACTAAAGCAACGAGCGGCGAGAGGTGATCAATGTGCCATCTAATCAGCAGAAAATATTTAGTCATTGTCCCTCAGTTGAGTTGAATTAAATATTTTTTTTTTTTTTTTTTTTTTTTACATCATGTACTGTGTGCGTCTGCACCCCATCATAGCGTCGGGTATTTCAGTGTGAGTGTGTGTTTTGCATTATGTTCTGTACTGGCACTAAGCAGAATCTGAGTACTGTACTTTAAACCTGAAGCCCATCATCAAAAGAGTTGGGACACTTTCCAAAAAATACAAAAACAGATATTCAGACGGAAAGACGTGATTTTAGAGTTTTAATGAGCATCGTATTTGTTAAGTGTGAAGATAAAACAAATGTTACGAAATCAAATTTGTAGATGTTACAGTACAATTGTCCAAAATGTATCACTGTGTACCTGATTGGACACCTGTGACCGAGATTAACTGTCCCAGTACTTGACCAAGCCGCACTGATGCACCGCTGATCCCATTACAGATGCTGGATTTTGCACTTTTGATTGTCTTTTTATCCTCGATGTCAATTTTCACCCCCAAACAACCTGAGTAATACAGTTCCAGGTTGTTGATGTTTAAGGTTCCGTCATTCTCCAGTCCCAGGCCCATGTTGCAATGTCCAGCTGTGATGAGAAAGCTGAGAAACTTTCCCTTTAATCTGACAGACTCTCCACTGTCAACCCCAGTACACAGTGCTGAACCATGACCCATCCCTGGTTCTTAACATCAATCCTTAGTGGATGATCCTTTATACTTGAACTTGATGACATCACTTGATACCAGTTAAAATGCTAACCTTCAGGAACAGAGTTACTAGAACCTTTTCAGTCTTAATTTGTGACCTCTTCTGACTTTTCAGACTTTGGTAGTGCCATCTGTTTCTTAAACATCATTAAAACACTGAAAATCTTGGTTTTATTCCTTAATCTGTTAAAAAAAAAAAAAAAAAAAAAAAAAGTTTGCGCGAATGAACTGTGCAAGTGTCCCAGTTTTTGATGATCTGGTTTATTGAACCGCAACCCTACCTAGAATGTCTTCGGTCCTGATTTGCGTAGCGAATGTAGATTTTTTTTTTTGTTTTGTTTTTGTCTTTGGTCTTGTAATCTTCATGCATGCCACCTTGTACCTCTTCGTTCTGTTTTGTATTTTCTGGATTTGTTAGTATCGGCTCGAGACCATTGCCTTAGGGGATAAACCGGGACTTTTGGCGGTTCTGATCGTTTATGCTCTGGAGGATTGATTTGCGCACCGATGACTGTTCCTCTGAGAACTTCCGCCCTTCCATGAACTCCTTGTGTGAGGAACGATGGAAGGACATGGGCATGCTCCGGTCCTGCGTCCTCTCCGAATACGCCTCGAAGAAACGGCTGTTAAAGTTTCATCTTCCTACCCTGTATGTTTTAGATACCATGGCTGCTGCTGTTGCTGTCAACAGAACTGGTTAGTGGCAGGAAAACTGTCTGGTTTCAGGCGCTTCTGTAAAAACAGACTCTTAAATAAATATTAGTAATTCATTTGAACTGACTGTAAAATTCTTAAACGCTCGTTACACCGTTGAATCTTCTGTTTTTGTATAATTGATAATCATTCAGGGGCGGCACGGTGCCCCAACCCACAAGCTAGAAGTGCAAAAGCCAGCATCTGTAATTCAAAATTCAAGAAATCTCGGCACGGTGGCTTAGTGTTTGGCACATTCTCCTCTCAGCGCTAGGGATTCCCGGTTCGAATCCCAATCTGGGTGGAGTTTCCATGTTCTCCCCGTGTCCACATGGGTTTCCTCCGGGTTCTCCGGTTTCCTCCCACAGTCCAAAAACATGGATCAAGTTAATTGAGTTCTCCAAAGTGCCCCATATAGAGTGTGTTTGTGTGTGTGAGTGAGTGAGTGTGTGTCCAGCGATGGATTGGCGCCCTGTCCTGGGTGTATCTGCCCAGTGCCTGAGACGTTCTCCCCTGGATGGGCATGGGGAACCCCACCGCGACCCTAATAGAGGATAAAGCGGAAGATAATGAATGGATGAATGAAAATCATTCATGGCGGCACGGTGGCTTAGTGGTTAACATGTTCTCCTCTCAGCACTAGGGATTCCCGGTTCGAATCCCCATCTGGGTGGAGTTTCCATGTTCTCCCCGTGCCCGTGTGGGTTTCCTCCGGGTTCTCCGGTTTCCTCCCACAGTCCAAAAACATGGATCAAGTCAATTGAGTTCTCCAAGTTGCCCCATATAGAGTGTGTCTGTGTGAGTGAGTGTGTGCCCAGCAATAGATTGGCGTCCTGTCCTGGGTGTATCTGCCCAGCACCCGAGACGTTCTCCCCTGGATGGGCATGGGGAACCCCACCGCGACGCTAATAGAAGATAAAGCGGAAGATAATGAATGAATGAATGATAATTATTCATACAGAACCCTGCACCATATGGACAAATGTAGTGAGACGTGTGAATTATGTTTTATAGGATTCTTTATGATCCATTTAAAGTTGGTCCCACTTTACTGACGATACTGAAATCAAATAAACATTTTGCGTTGCCGCCACTCGGTCGATAGAGGGCGGCAAAGTACGTTGGAGGTTGGCATAATGAGTGCAAGTAAGTTCTAACACCGTGGCTTAGTGGTTAGCATGTTCTCCTCTCAGCTCTAGGGATTCCCGGTTTGAATCCCCATCTGGGTGGAGTTTCCATGTTCTCCCCGTGTCCGCGTGGGTTTCCTCCGGGTTCTCCGGTTTCCTCCCACAGTCTAAAAACATGGATCAAGTCAATAGAGTTCTCCAAATTGCCCCATATAGAGTGTGTCTGTGTGAGTGAGTGTGTGCCCAGTGATGGATTGGTGCCCTGTCCTGGGTGTATCTGCCCAGCGCCCGAGACGTTCTCCCCTGGATGGGCATGGGGAACCCCACCCACACACACACAACCCTAGTAGAGGATAAAGCAGAAGATAATGGATGGATGGATAGATAATACTAATGGGTGGCACGGTGGCTTAGTGGTTGGCATGTTCTCCTCTCAGCACTAAGGATTCCCTTAGAACATCCCTTCCATGTTCTCCCCGTGTCTGCGTGGGTTTCCTCCGGGTTCTCCGGTTTCCTCCCACAGTCCAAAAACATGGATCAAGTTCAATTGAGTTCTCCGAATTGCCCCATATAGAGTGTGTGTGTGAGTGAGTGTGTCCAGCGATAGACTTTAGATCTGCCCAGCACCTGAAACGTTCTCCCCTGGATGGGCATGGGGAACCCGCAACCCTAGTAACGAATAAAGCAGAAGATAATGGATGGATGTTCTCCTCTCAGGGCTGGTGATTCCTGGATCGAATCCCAATCTGGGTGGAGTTTCCATGTTCTCCCCGTGTCCGCGTGGGTTTCCTCCGGGTTCTCCGCTTTCCTCCCACAGTCCAAAAACATGGCTCAAGTCAATCGAGTTCACCAAATTGCCCCATATAGAATGTGTATGTGTATGTGTGAGTGTGCCTGAAATGTTCTAGATGGACATGGGAGAACCCCCCCCCACGACCCTAATAGAGGATAAAGCAGAAGATAATGGATGGATGGGTAATAATAATAACAATGGAGTCGATTCACTGATTCGGCTCGCTACTTTCCCTGCCCGTGACGTCACGGCCCTCCCGACACGTTCCCGACATGGCGCAGGCTCCGGAGCAGAGCGTCTGAACCCCGACTTTAAAATAAAGAAACGCGCTAAGGCGTCTCGGACCAGCAGCACGCCGCTGGACGTTACAGACTGACCCCTGCAGTGGACTTTAGGTGAGTTATTTGGACTCGTTGACCTGCAGCGTCCCACTTTGTAAACTTGTCTCGAGTTGCTTCAGACGTTAACGCGGCGCCTCGCGCTCTGCTTCAGCTTAAAACAACAAGAAAGCAACTATTAAATGCTCTTATTTACTCCAAACCGACATTAATCTCATGTTCGAGGGAGTTAAAGGTGTAAACTCATCCGCGGAACGTGTTAAAGGTGAGTTTATTCGAGCGGTAACGCGTTCGAGATTTCCGTAGCCGGAGGGTCTCGGTCTCTGTCCACAGTGAACCGATTCATCCCCGGACCGTCTTCACGCTGCCAAACTTTCCCCTCGAACGCTAATTAATTACTAATTTTGTGTTTAATTAGCATCCGACCAAAGTTACAAACTTACAGATGAAATGCTGTGATTGTTTAATAACCAGCGCGGGTCGGTGGCACATCTGGCCGCCTGAACCGGCTTCTGTGATTCATTTCTTCCACGTAATCAAACGAGAAGCCGAGCTTTCTGCGCGAGTTCACATTTTAAAGGTGAAAACAATCGCACCGTGTTTTAAAGGTGAAAAGAATCACGCCGTGTGTGCAGTTTGTGTTATTTACCCGCCTGCACAATTACATAATCACAATTCCATCGTTAGAATTTCATTTATTTCACATAAATCAAATTAGGGCTGCTTAGTGGTTTAGCATGTTCTCCTCTCAGTGCTAGGGATTCCCGGTTCGAATCCCAATCAGGGTGGAGTTTCCATGTTCTCACTGTATCTGTGTGGTATTCCTCCGGGTTCTCCTGTTTCCTCCCACAGTCCGAAAAACATGGATCAAGGTCAATTGAGTTCTCCAAATTGCCCCATATAGAGTGTCTGTGTGAGTGAGTGTGTGCCTAGCGATGGATTGGTGTCCTGTCCTGGGTGTATCTGCCCAGCGCCCGAAACGTTCTCCCCTGGATGGGCATGGGGAACCCCACCTCCCGCGAGCCTAATAGAGGATAAAGCTGAAGATGATGGATGGATAGATAATACTAATGGGTGGCATAGTGGTTGGCATGTTCTCCTCTCAGCACTAGGGATTCCCGGTTCGAATCCCAATCTAGGTGGAGTTTCCATGTTCTCCCCGTGTCCATGTGGGTTTCCTCCGGGTTCTCCGGGTTCCTCCCACAGTCCAAAAACATGGATCAAGTCAATTGAGTTCTCCAAATTGCCCCATATAGAGTGTCTGTGTGTACCCAGTGATAGATTGGCGCCCTGTCCTGGGTGTATCTGCCCAGCGCCCGAAGCGTTCTCCCCTGGGTGGGCATGGGGAACCCTCCCGCGACCCTAGTAGAGGATAAAAGGAAGATAATGGATGGATAAACCAAATTAGGACGGCACGGTGGCCCAATCTGGGTGGAGTTTCCATGTTCTCCCCGTGTCCACGTGGGTTTCCTCCAGGTTCTTCAGTTTCCTCCCACAGTCCAAAAACATGGATCAAGTCAATTGAGTTCTCCAAATTGCCCCATATAGAGTGTGTCTGTGTGAGTGAGTGTGTGCTCAGTGATAGATTGGCGCCCTGTCCTGGGTGTGTCTGCCCAGCGCCCGAAACGTTCTCCCCTGAATGGGCATGAGGAACCCCACCACGACCCTAATAGAGGATAAAGCGGAAGATAATGAATGAATATATTATATATAAGTAATAAATAATAATATATGATGCCCAGCGATGGATTGGCGCCCTGTCTTGGGTGTATCTGCCCAGCGCCTGAGGTGTTCTCCCCTGGATGGGTATGGGGAACCCCACCAAGACCCTAATAGAGGATAAAGCGGGAGATGATGAATGAATGAATGAATAATAATATATGATTTGTAACTGTAGTAGTAAAAATATAGACCTGAGTTTGTGTTATGCAGTGAGTTTTTTTTTTTTTTTTTTTTTTCCACAGTCACAGTAGCAGCAGAATGTTAAAATCTTAATTTGTATGTACACTATACTGACAAAAGTACTGGGACACACCTCTTACTCCGTGCATTCAGATGTGTTCACCCTACAAAGTAAGTCTGGTCTTTGGTGTCTGATTTGTATCATGGCTGAAGTGAAGAAGCTGCACCGAGACTCGGTTCTCGTCCTCTGCCTTCCTCTGATGCTGAGCTGCCTGCCATAAATACTTACATTTCTGCAGCGCTGGAGACTCAAAGCCCGGAGTCGTCCCTTCAGTTTGTCTCGGTCAGTTAGGCGGATGGATTCAGAGTAGGTCAGTTGTAAACACGGCGTGCAGCGAAGTGCAGCTCAGAGGCCTGATGCTTCTCGAAGCCATTAGTGTGTTTTTTTTTCATCTTCATGCTCATTGTCATTACAGCTCAACGGAAGTCACTCCGAGGCATGAAGGCGATAATAGGAGCTGTAATCACACTTCTGATTCATTACCACGAATTAACGATCTGACTATTAAATTTATCAAGTTAAATGAGAGAAAATGATTCATTAATGTATAATAAAACTGTAATGGGGCGGCACGGTGGCTTAGTGGTTGGCACCTTCGCCTCTCAGCGCTAGGGATTCCATTTCCATGTTCTCCCCGTGTCCGCGTGGGTTTCCTCCGGGTTCTCCGCTTTCCTCCCACAGTCCAAAAACATGGATCAAGTCAATTGAGTTCTCCAAATTGCCCCATATAGAGTGTGTCTGTGTGAGTGAGTGTGTGCCCAGCGATGGTTTGGCGTCCTGTCCTGGGTGTATCTGCCCAGCGCCCGAGACGTTCTCCCCTGGATGGGTATGGGGAACCACACCGCGACCCTAATAGAGGATAAAGCGGGAGATAATGAATGAATGAATGAAAAACTGTAATGGGGCGGCACGGTGGCTTAGTGGTTAGCACGTTCGCCTCTCGGCGCTAGGGATTCCCGGTTCGAATCTCCATCTGGGTGGAGTTTCCATGTTCTCCCCGTGTCCGCGTAGGTTTCCTCCGGGTTCTCCGGTTTCCTCCCACAGTCCAAAAACATGGATCAAGTCAATTGAGTTCTCCAAAGTGCCCCATATAGAGTGTGTATATTTGTGTGAGTGTGTGCCCAGCGATAGATTGGCGCACTGTCCTGGGTGTATCCGCCCAGCGCCTGAAACGTTCTCCCCTGGATGGGCATGGGGACCCCCCCCGCGACCCTAATATAGGATAAAGCGGAAGATAATGGATGGATGGAAACATGCTGGAGATCCAGAATGAGACATTTGTTCTTTTACAATGATGGTGTTTTAGTGTTCTATAATAACCCCATAATAACTTAGCAATCAGGCTGACTGTTGAGAAGGAACCTTCTAATCATCAGGTGCTTTATTTAGAAAGAACAACCTGCTGTGCATTTTGGACCATCATTGTGGAAACGCTTTGGAAAAGGCCCTGATTTTTCGTGGAGTAGACTGTTCCAGCATCAGTCTACCCCAGTGCACATAAAGACACGGTTGGGTCTGGTGGGTATAAATTTACCTATTCCACACTACACCCTGACCAGGGCGCCAATCTATCACTGGACACACATACACACTCTATATGGGGCAATTTCAAGAACTCAATTGACTTGATCCATGTTTTTGGACTGTGGGAGGAAACTGGAGAACCCGGAGGAAAACCACGCGGACACGGGGAGAACATGGAGACTCCACCCAGATGGGGATTCGAACCGGGAATCCCTTGCGCTGAGAGGAGAACATGCCAACCACTAAGCCACTGTGCCGCCTCCAGCGTGTTTAACTATGTTAATTGGTATCCAATTGGTATTTTATCACCAAAGCACCATCGTCATCATCATCATTCATTCATTATTTTCTGCTTTATCCTATATTAGGGTCATGGGGAACCCCCCCCCCCCCAGGGGAGAACGTTTCGGGCACTGGGCAGATACACCCAGGACAGGACGCCAATCCATCGCTGGGCACACACTCACTCACTCACACATACACACTTCATATTCATTCATTCATTATCTCCCGCTTTATCCCCTATATTAGGTTCGCGGTGGGGTTCCCCATGCCCATCCAGGGGAGAACGTCTCGGGCGCTGGGCAGATACACCCTGGGTATAGAAGACAGGGTGCCAATCTATCACTGGGCACACACTCACTCACACAGACACACTCTATATGGGGCAATTTGGAGAACTCAATTGACTTGATCCATGTTTTTGGACTGTGGGAGGAAACCGGAGAACCCGGAGGAAACCCACGCGGACATGGGGAGAACATGGAAACTCCACCCAGATGGGGATTCGAACCCTAGCCATTCGATCCATTCGAATCCCTAGCGCTGAGAGGAGAACATCCTAACCACTAAGCCACCGTGCCGCCCATCATCATCAACATGTGTAGAGTTTTTCGGTTCTTCATAGTTTCTGTGGAATTCCTCAGTTCCCCGTTTGATCCGAGTCCAAGCTGAAATTCCACTGAGCGGATGGATGAAGAACGCTCAGTGAGTGGAGAATGTGCTGGGGTACTATGCGCCGCTGGCCATGTGATCATGGAAACCATAACAAAGAGCTTATTATCATGGTGCTCTCATGGTTCTGCCTTGGAACCGCTGCATTTCAGTTACGAGAGGAAATAGCTACGCAGGAATCTGAATTGCAAACTAAACGTTGTTCAAATCATGAAGAGGTTCTTTTAGAAAGGAAGATGGAAGCAGCACGCTATGGATGGAGTGGAGTCTGTAACACTGCTGTACTGGATGTAGATCATCCACATGGAGGTGACGTGGAGGTGACGTGGACTGGAATCAGAGTAAATTCAGGACACAACACTGATGAGGACTGGATCAGATGCTTCTGGACCAAACTTTCTGGAAAGGATCTTTCCACTTTTAATTTTTTATGGGAATTACATCATTGAGGGCGGCACGGTGGCTTAGTGGTCAGCACGTTCACCTCTCAGCGCTAGGGATTCCCGGTTCCAATCCCCATCTGGGAGGAGTTTCCATGTTCTCCCCGTGTCCGCGTGGGTTTCCTCCGGGTTCTCCGGTTTCCTCCCACAGTCCAAAAACATGGATCAAGTCAATTGAGTTCTCCAAATTGCCCCATATAGAGTGTGTCTGTGTGAGTGAGGGTCCAGTGATAGATGGTCGTCCTGTCCTGGGTGTGTCTGCCCAGCGCCTGAAACGTTCTCCCCTGGATGGGCATTTGGGAACCCCACCGCGACCCTAATAGAGGATAAAGCGGAAGATAATGAATGGATTATGAATGGAATTACATCAGTGTACCAGTTTGCTGCGACACCTACACGAGTTATTGACATCACATCCTCCACAGGGTTCTCATCAGTGGTCCTTTACACAATACATTTATTGATCTTTTAGTAAAATGCTACAGTATTAAACGTTTGTTTGGCGTTTCCAAGGTTCCTCAGGCAGGAAGCGATCACTGCGCAGTGACTTTATGGAATAATTGAGCTATTTACCTAGTCATTGGCTCCATGCTCATGCTGCCACTTAGGACACAGAGTGCTCTGTTTGTTAGGGGACCAGAATCAGAGTGCCATGAGGTTCTGTTGGGGCGCTGCCCAAAATCACAGTGGCAGCATTCTCTCGTCTTTCTCAGAACAAATCCATTATGGCTTGGTTTCCACTCCAGTTTTTGGTTTTCTGGAAAGTTTACTGTTGTACACTATTACAGGAGCAGTGCTAACATATGATTATGGGCTAAAATATATAATTATGACTTTAAAGGTCTAACAAACCAGTCAGGACTCTGCAGTTAAGTGTGTCTCGGTGTGGTCAGGCTGGTACCTGACATGCCTTATTTGGCCAGAAGAATGTGGACACCTGGGTTTTACTGCTACATGAAGCCAAATAGAAGTCATGGGAAGTAGTAAGAAGCTGATGTGGTCCAACAGTTAAAAGATTATAGCATGAGCTGCATCAGCAGTGGTTACTTTCACATTCACATCCATCTCTTATTTGCAATAACAGCGTTTTCCTAATTAATTGCCAGTGGTAATCCTATTTATTTACATTTAAATTACATTTACATTTAGTCGTTTAGCAGACGCTTTTATCCAAAGCGACTTACAAATGAGAACATCACAAGTCAGAAGTTATGCAGAAAACCAACTACACTGTAAATCCATCAAACCTGATTGTTATTTGATGCTGCGCGCCCCCCCCCCCCCTTTTTTTTTTTATTTTAAATTTTTTTCTTTACAACAGGTATTTGTTAAAAAGCTGCGTCTTCAGTCGTTTCTTAAAACTGTTTAGTGATTCTGCCTTATGGACAGAGTTGGGAAGATGGTTCCACCATGTTGCAGTGGTGAACGCCACGGAGTGAGAATGAGCTCCTCGGTGAGGTGGAACCACCAGGCGGCGATCATCACTGGAGCGAAGTGAACGAGTCGGAGTGGATTTTAAAAAGATAGAGTGAAGGTAGGAGGGAGAAGATCCAGAAATGGTTCTGTAGGCCAGAGTCAGTGACTTGTACTGAATGCAGCAGCTACAGGGAGCCAATGGAGGGACATGAGTTCTTGGGCTGGTTAAACACGAGTCGGGCTGCAGAGTTCTGAATCAGTTGAAGAGGTCTGATTGTGGAAGCTGGGATACTTAAGTATCCCAGTACTGGGATATTTAAGTATTAAAGTATTTTATTTGTCATTCCACAATATAAAGTACAGTACAGTATATGTGGAACGAGACATTGTTCCCCAGGAACAAGGTGCTACACATAACAGCTATCAGACCATGAAGCATTAAAAAATAAAAAAAAACATGACTCTTTGGTCTGGAATTAGATGACAGGTTCAAATGCCCTGAAGCATGAGGCTTGAGGTTCCTCACGTGATATCAGCTTGTGATTTTTCTAGCTTGCAGGGAACATTTAGCTTTATTTAAACAGCTGGTCCAACGGTTGGGTGACACCCAGCACTCAAGCGGAGGTTTGCACTCATGACGATTTGTAGAAACCACCCACAACTGCACAAAACATCAAAAGGAAAGCCACCATGTTAGTAAGCATGTAAACCGACCCTTTCTGGTCTATTAGTCTGCCTTTAATGTCCATTCCAGTGAGTCAGCAATGTCTGGGCAGCTCGGCGCTTTAAGAGGGTCATGCCACATTCAGGTGCTAACATGTTCTTTTGACCTTAAAAACTGGTTCAAATGGTTGTGTGTGCTTGAGTCGGTTTACTTTCAAGAGTCTGGTTTCCTTCCACATTCCAAAGACATGCTGATGGGCACATCGGAGTCACTAAATTGCCCCTTTCGCTGGAGAACGTTTACCCGTTCTGTCAGGAAACACCCACTCATTCTGTTCAGATGGTAAACCCATGAATTCATTAACAAAGCCTCTCAATTTGACACCATTCTCTTCTTTCACACTCTTTTATAAAGTGAGCCAATGGGTGGGGGTGGGGGTGGGGGGTCGTCACAGAACTCCAAATCATTTTAAAGGCAGAAAAGGTGTGAATGTTAACAAGGGCTCCTATCAGGGACTCCTATTGTAGGTCTCTAACTGATGGGAGGCATGCTAGGTCAGTGGTTAGGGTGTTTGGGGTTAAGATAAGATACCTTTTATTGTCATTGCACATGTGCAACGAGATTTGATAGCACGTTCTCCTCTCAGCGCTTGGGATTCTCGGTTCGAATCTCCATCTGGGTGGAGTTGCCATGTTCTCCCCGTGTCCGCGTGGGTTTCCTCTGGGTTCTCCGGTTTCCTCCCACAGTCCAAAAACATGGATCAAGTCAACTGAATTCTCCAAATTGCCCCATATAGAGTGTGTCTGTGTGAGTGAGTGTGTGTCCAGCGATAGATTGGCGTCCTGTCCTGGGTCTATCTGCCCAGCGCCTGAAACGTTCTCCACTGGAGGGGCATGGGGAACCCCCCCGCGACCCTAATAGAGGATAAAGCGGAAGATAATGAATGAATGAATGCATATGTCATTAATGTTGCACATAGTAGTTATTGCACAGAAGGACAATATTAAAGTGATTAATGCTGAGTCCAGTTATCAGTGCGGGGGTGGGGAGGGGGTTGGTTTGTGGCTTGTGCGTGCTTAGATGTATTCAGTTCGCCTATAGCGCTGGGATGGAAGCTGTTTGTCCTGGATGTGATGGACCTGAAGCATGGACTGAAGCATTTTCCCGAGGGTAGCTGCTGTAATAGATGTCCAGAGTGGGAAGAGTCTTTCAGGATGTTAGCTGCCCTACTGAGGCAGCGAGAGCTGAACAGGTCCTCCAGACTGGGCAGTGGACAGCCGGTGATCATCTGGCTGTGTTAGGCTATCGATCTGAATGTGGGTTTAAATCCCAGGTCCACTGAAGTTCCCACTGTGGGTCCTTGAATAAGACTAGGGCTGCAACTAACGATTATTTTGATAATCGATTAATCGGTCGATTATTTTTTTCGATTAATCGATGAATAGGATAAATTAAAAAACATTTTTCCATGTCTTTACATTTACATTTATTCATTTAGCAGACGCTTTTATCCAACGATGGATGTTTTTCAGTAAAATGATTCTATAGTATAGTATTATATATAGTAATTTTATTCAAAATGTTTAAATTAACATTTCCTGTAATTAATGAAAAGCACAATAAAAGAAATAATGTATCATCTAAACATCCCTCACTTAACAACAAAAGTCAACTCCAAATAACACATGATGCTCAGTTGCCCTCCAAATAACCAAATATTGTCTGTTCTGTAGCCTATTGGAAAAAAATAAATTAACAAATGAACTAATTAACAATCAGCTATTGAAAAAAATAAATTAACAAATGAACTAATTAACAGTCTCCCAGTGCCGGGACATTTAAAGCCGCGTACTTTTACGCAGTGCGCGTCAATCCCCCGCTCCGCTGCGGTGTGCTGCTATTGATCCGCTAAAAACCAGGACATGTCCTCACTTTAAAAAATAAAGGGACAGGACGTGACTTTTATTTTCCAGCGTTATTGAAGCGCTACAGGTGACGTAGGCGGTTACGACATCGCGAGTAACGCGGAAATCGCACGACCCAACGAATCGATAATGGAAATCGATACTTTGGATAATCGATTTTTATCGATTTTATCGATTCGTTGTTGTAGCCCTAAATAAGACCATTAACCTCATTGCTCCAGGACTGCTGTATTAACCCTGTGTTCTAACCCCATACTTGTCGGTCACTTTGGATAAAAGCCTCAGCTAAATAATAAAATTTAATGCAAATGTTAATATAATGTTTGCAGTGTACACTCAGGAACCAACACCTCATGCTGTTGTTTTTTTTTAATTTAATTTCAGGGTTAATTAACAAAGCGGACCGAAGATGATGTCCGATGCCAGCGACATGTTGGCAGCTGCTTTGGAGCAAATGGACGGCATCATTGCAGGTGAGCGCTGAACATATAAACTCACAATGACAGTTCTGTAGAAGGACATCTAGCTCTACATAGCTAGAGACGTTCAGGCTTGTAGCTCTTTCGTAACTACTATAACGATCTGTGTAGTTCTGGTAATTACCGGCCTCCCCATCGGCTGGGAATGCTGTAACCTAGTTCTAAGACTATGCACGGAATTTGGTCCCAATCATTCTAATAATAATCAGAGCAAACCTCAATCATCCATCGTTTTGATTTTGCTTCGTTATCTGCGTCTTATCTGCGTGTTGTGATGGCTTCCAGGCTCCAAGGCTATCGACTATTCCAACGGGATTTTTGACTGCCAGTCCCCGACCTCTCCGTTCATCGGGGGCCTGCGGGCACTGCACCTGATCGAGGACCTGAGGGGGGTTCTGGAGCTCATGGACACGGAGGAGAGGGAGGGTCTACGCTGTCAGATCCCCGACTCGACGGCACACAGCCTGGTGGAGTGGCTGCAGGGACACTTGGTAGGCGTTCTGATTTGGTAGCGGTGTCATGTTGCTGCTCTTTACTATATCACTCGAAATAGCATTAATAAAATGCTGTTGCTGTGTTGAAAATAGAACTTCAGCTCAGGTACTTTCAGCACATTTTATTTAATCCGTGTGATTTCATTGGTTCACGTTAAAATCATTAAGAATCAGAATCAGAATATCTTTATTGTCGTTATACCAGGTATAACGAAATTAAGGTGCCATACTTTTCGGTGTCACATACTTAAATTTACACAGATAAAGAGATTTAAAAGAGAACACTATAATTTACAATTTACAAAAAATTTTGAAAGAAAGAAAGAATTTATTTACAATAGTGTATAAGAATGTACAACCTGAGTTGAATTTGTATTTATATAATTGCACTTTTTTAAGTGCAGTTTTTTAAACTGATGATACCGAATTCCTAACGTCTGCTGTATTAATCAGAAAGTCGGGTTTAAATCCAGTTTGCTGACAGGTCAGTTCGTAGGCGGCCGAACATCATGACTAGGTGTTGACATTTGTCCGCCATGCAGATCCACTTTTAGTTAAACTTGAAAACAGCATGACCTTCATCCGCCTTCAAAATAGTGTCTTTTTTAATATTGGCTCAGTTCCTGTTTTAATTTTATTTATAGTGGATTGTTATTCATGTAAATGACCTTTAATGTCTCGTTGCTCTGTTTTTACAGTCTAATGGACACATTTCAGTGAGTGGTGACATTTATCAGGACCGACTTAACCGCCTCGAAAGCGACAAAGAATCCCTCGTGCTTCAGGTAAAGTTACGTTTACGTTTGGCTGTATATCACATATATAAATACAGATTCTATATGGGATTGTGTAGGATAATGGGTGCGAATTTTAGGTGAGCGTCCTGACCGATCAAGTGGAGGTCCAAGGAGAAAAGATAAGGGATCTAGACTTGTGCCTTGAGGAACACCGAGAAAAATTGAATTCCACTGAGGAGATGTTACAACAGGTCAGTTGTCACATTAGATCCACACATAGAGATTTTATGAGTCTGGTTTGATATAATTTGACATTTGCACTCCAGGAGCTCATCTGCAGATCAACCCTCGAGAGCCAAAAACTGGAGCTCATCTCTGAGATCTCCTGCCTGAAATTGAAACTGTCAGCCATGGAAAAGGAAAGAAGAGATTTCGATGGAAGGTTTAGAGATGCTGAGGTGAGAAATGATCTAACATCCTTTTCATTCATTCATTATCTCCAGCTTTATCCTCTATTAGGGTCGGGGGGGGGGTTCCCCATGCTCATCCAGGGGAGAACGTTTCGGGCGCTGGGCAGATACACCCAGGACAGGACGCCAATCCATCGCTGGGCACACTCACTCACACACACAGACACACTCTATATGGGGCAATTTGGAGAACTCAATTGACTTGATCCATGTTTTTGGACTGTGGGAGGAAACCGGGGAACCCGGAGGAAACCCACGCAGACATGGGGAGAACATGGAAACTCCACCCAAATGGGGATTCGAACCGGGAATCCCTAACGCTGAGAGGAGAACATGCCAACCACTAAGCCACCGTGCCGCCATGATCTAACATCATCAGTGTTATAAGGTTTGTTTAGTGTTGTTTCAGACAATACGTATCATCGTCTTCATTTCTTGTGTCTCCTTTATTCGTCCATCCATTCCACTGACCATATAGATGGACTTTGTAGTTCTACAAATGTATTCCGTAGTCCATCTGTTTCAGTACATGTTTCGTCCTCAGATTATTAGGACCCCAAGTTCAGGTTCAAGTTATTTATTTATGTTGCACTTTTTACAACAGTAAATTGTCACAAAGCAGCTTTACAGAGTTAAAAGCCTTTAAACCCCCAAAGTGCAAGCCGAAGCGACAGTGGCAAGAAAAAACTCTGTTATGTTGTTATTTTAATGACCCCATAGAGTAGGGGTGCTGAAAAAAATCGATTCTTCAAAGAATCGCGATTCGTAGTCCTGGCGATTCTGAATCGTTTCACAATGCCCAAAAATCGTTTAAAAAATGCGTTTAAATTTATATTTTGGCGCCCCCTCCCAAGTATTAAAGGTTTGCAGAATCTAAATGCACTCTGACAGTAAAGTCTGTATATTAGTTTTGATTAAAGGCTGATGCACCATGGTAAACTTTTGTATTAATATTCATTCATTCATTATCTCCCACTTTATAGATGATTAGGGTCGCGGTGGGGTTCCCCATGCCCACCCATCCGGGGGAGAATGTTTCGGGCGCTGGGCAGATACACTCAGAACATCCAATAACAATCCATCGCTGGGCACACACTCACTCACACACACACTCTATATGGGGCAATTTTTAAGAATTCAATTGACTTGATCCATGTTTTTGGACTGTGGGAGGAAACCGGAGAACCCGGAGGAAACCCACGCAGACACGGGGAGAACATGGAAACTCCACCCAGATGGGGATTGGAACCGGGAATCCCTAGTGCTGAGAGGAGAACATGCCAACCACTAAGCCACCGTGCCGCCTCTTTGTATTAATATATTTTGAATAATTTGTTCATTGATGGATGTTTTTTTATGTAAGAAGAAGCCAGGCAGCTAAGCGAACCTAAAGCCTCATTTATACTCCCTCTGCGTACGGAAATGTGTGCGTGCGTTTCATGCGTTATAATAGTTACTGCCCACATACTTCCTTGCGTCAGCTCCGTTGATATGGTTGTTGAACACTACATCCACTAGAGGGCAGTTTAGAGTAAAAATCAAACATGTTGACGGCGGAGGAAATTTTGATTTTGTACACACTGCAAAAACGACAAAAAAGGCAGCGTTCTAGACGGCGGTGGTCTGTGAGGCCACTGAACAGGTCGCGACATTTGGATGGAGAATTTTATTCACTTGTCCGCCCAATGAGGGAAATTGATGACGAACGTCATTTCCAATACTTTCGGATGTCTGCCAGGGCATTCGATAACTTGCTTTGCTTTGTAACAACTGTTTGTCCCTGTGCCCCGGCGAAGTAACATCATATAAATGATTAAAATTGCGCACACACTCGTATAACCGGTCTTCAAAAAATTCCACCATGTTTTTATTCTTCTTCGTGTACATATGGAAGTGGTCGCATCATGCCCTGCCCCCACGGTTT
The DNA here is from genome assembly GCA_019802505.1 of Corydoras sp. C115. Lineage (NCBI taxonomy): Eukaryota > Metazoa > Chordata > Actinopteri > Siluriformes > Callichthyidae > Corydoras > Corydoras sp. C115. Next base: position 115,089 of record JAFMOC010000288.1, read on the forward strand.
CCAGTGGTATTGCTCCGTCCTGTCCGCATCCGCAAGCTTTCAGAAAACGTGCAAATTACGTACGAAATGAACGCAGAGTACGGACAAAAGGCTCCGTCCGTATCCGTCTCCGTATTTAACGTTGAGCATAAATGAGCCTTAACACTGCTCATTTTAGTTTAGCTCAATTCTATTTTTAGTATAAATATAAAATGATGTAAAAAGATTTGATGCAGGACGGAACCTGAAAGTATTGTTTTAAATAAATGTTCTATTGGTTTACATCGTCATTTCTTCTTCTCAATCACATCATTTAAACTAAATTTAAAGACCATATGAACTGAAAAATCGTTTCTGAATCGAAAAATCGATTCTTCCCAGCTCCCGAAACGTTCTCCCCTGGATGGGCATGGGAACCCCCCCCCCCCACGACCCTAATATAGGATAAAGTGAAAGACAACGAATGAATGATTTAATCGAAGGGGCAGCACGGTGGCTTAGTGTTTAGCATGTTCTCCTCTCAGCGCTAGGGATTCCCGGTTTCCATGTTCTCCCCATGTCTGCGTGGGTTTCCTCCGGGTTCTCCGGTTTCCTCCCACAGTCAAAAACATGGAACAAGTCAATTGAGTTCTCCAAAATTGCCCCATATAGAGTGTGTCTGTCTGAGTGAGTGTGTGTCCAGTGATAGATTGGCGTCCTGTCCTGGGTGTATCTGCCCAGGGCCCGAAACGTTCTCCCCTGGGCATGGGGAACCGCCCCCCGCGCTACCCTAATATAGGATAAAGCAGAAGATAATGGATGGATGGATGGAATGAATCGAATCGCCAGACGGAGAGATTGGCACCCCTACCATAGAGTGAATGCGTGTAAATGTGGAAAGTTAGTTTCTGCTTGAATTTGACCTAAAACGTCATTTTCTATTCACTTTTTCCACTTTTTTTTAAAACATTTGTAGTTTTAAGTTCTTCTCTGCTTTCTGAACAGAAAGGCAAACCGTTTGTGCCAAGTGCCACTTCCTGTGGACTGTTTTGGATTCCATTTTTTTCTCTTTTCAAAACAGTGATTACAGTAGAAGCTTTGCTCGCTCTGCGGTTAAGGATGTCTGCTTTTAAAAAACGCCCAGCTTCCTGTGCATGTGGGTGTTAAAGTGAGCTTTTTGGGAAGGGTCTCGTCTTGTTCTGTGGAAAAACATGTGCTGACTTTAACGACGAAAACAAATCTGCCTCATGTGATCTGAGAGGAAGCTCGGGAAAGAGAGGGTTTAACATGAGCCTGTCTATCTGAGCATCAGGCTGTGAGGTCACAAACAACAATAATGCATAAAGTAGAGCCAAGAGACGAACCCACGCAGGACAGACTGTCCTCTCAATGTGGTGTCTGTCTTCATATTACAGCCTTCACACAACGAGAACGATTATGAACAGAATCCAACGTGAGTTCAGTACAGTATGGCTGACATATCTCATATAAGTGAGGTCAGGCCTGTTTCCTGTGTTTCTTCTAACTTTAGTGATGTGATATCACATGCCTTTACTTGGGATCGGAATCTTTTATTCTGCGTATGAGGGTCGGTTGTGTTGAACAGGTTTATGGTATAAATTAATCGAAACACAGATTGTTAAAATACCCTGCACATGACGGCTGTCTGCGAGCCTGAAAGCATACAGCGGTTTGCAGACTCGTGGCCTTTGGCTTGTTTATTAAATTATAAATATCCAGCAGACGGCTGGCTGACACTCTGCCCCCCCACCACCCCCCGCTTCATGCAAGTGACTGGCACTGCAATGTTCTCTTCCTCTGAGACACTGAACAATAACTGAGATTGAATAGGGAGGCTGTCTCATTCAGGATTATAACAAATATGATAATAGTAATGATTTATTGTGATTATTTTTATTGCTATTATTATTATTGGATTACGGAATGCTAATAATTTCATAATTAATTAATTAATAAAGTAGTAGTTTATTTATTTATTTATTTATTTATTTATTTTGACTGTATATAAATACTTCACAATAATTAACAATGTCATGCAGTTACACTATTTAACCACAGGGGTGCCCAGATGCCCTTTTTTCTTTCTGGTTATATATTAAAATTAAATTATAAAATGTATTCAGAGCGGCACGGTGGCTTAGTGGTTGGCACGTTCTCCTCTCAGCACTAGGGATTCCTGGTTCGAATCCCCATCTGGGTGGAGTTTCCATGTTCTCCCCGTGTCCGCGTGGGTTTCCTCCGGGTTCTCCGGTTTCCTCCCACAGTCCAAAAACATGGATCAAGTCGATTGAGTTCTCCAAATTGCCCCATATAGAGTGTGTCTGTGTGAGTGAGTGTGTTCAGCGATAGGTTGGTGTACTGTCCTGGGTGTATCTGCCCAGCGCCCGAGACGTTCTCCCCTGGATGGGCATGGGGAACCCCCCCGCGACCCTAATAGAGGATAAAGCGGAAGATAATGAATGAATATATTTACAAACTGCAGATCTGAAAATTCCCAGACGAATCATTTCTGCACTGTGGGGGGTTGTTATTTACTTTTCGCAGTATCTATAAATTCTGACCTGTCAGTGCTCATCTCACGCGTTGTAGGTCTGAGATGTTATTCTAATATCTGTTGTGACTGTTCTTCTCATCAGAGTTTAATTCTGGAGATAAACGAGCTGAGGTACCGTGTTTCTGAGATGGAGAAGGAGCGTCTTCAGTATGAAAAGAAGCTGAAGTCTACAAAGGTGAGCTTGTGGATGATCTCATGGGTCAGTCTGATCTCTAACGTCAGTCATTACGGGTTCATCAGAGTGGATGTGTGTAGAGTGTACAGTGAGTGGATGCAGGGTTTAAACTCCAGCAGCACTGCTGTGTCTGATCCACTCACACCAGCACAACACACACGGATAAGCTTAAAGGTTCCAGAGTCTTTTCTTTTCTCACTTGAGTTAATCTCTGTGCTTGTTCTTGCTTTTAACCTCAAATCTATTTTCTTCAAGCGTCCCTTTTGTCTTTCTTTCCTCCTCTTTCTCTCTTCTGGCTAACATCTCCATCACTAGTCACTAATGGCAAGAGTGTCTAGCCTGAAAATCAAAACGGCCCAGCTGCAGTTTGAAAAACAGGAGAAGGAGCTCAAAATCCAAGCCCTCAAGGTCGGCAAACCTGATGATCACTACTTTTTAACTTTAAAAAGAGACAAACAATGTGATTTTAACCTTTGTCTTGTGCTAAATTCTGGTCCTGCTTTTTCAAATTCATTCATTCATTCATTATCTCCCGCTTTATCCTCTATTAGGGTCGCGGGGGGGTTCCCCATGCCCATCCAGGGGAGAACGTCTCGGGCGCTGGGCAGATAGACCCAGGACAGGGCGCTAATCTATCACTGGGCACACACTCACTCACACACACACACACACTCTATATGGGGCAATTTGGAGAACTCAATTGACTCGATCCATGTTTTTGGACTGTGGAAGGAAACCGGAGAACCCGGAGGAAACACAGGGAGAACATGGAAACTCTACCCAGATGGGGATTCGAACCGGGAATCCCTAGTGTTGAGAGGAGAACATGCTAAATACTAAGCCACATGCTGCCTCATTTATTAGTTATCCATTCATTCCTTATCTTCCGCTTTATCCTCTATTAGGGTCGCGGGGGGGTTCTCCATGCCCATCCAGGGGAGAACGTCTCGGGCGCTGGGCAGATGCACCCAGGACAGGGCGCTAATCTATCACTGGGCACACACTCACACAAACACACACACACACTCTATATGGGGCAATTTGGAGAACTCAATTGACTCGATCCATGTTTTTGGACTGTGGAAGGAAACCGGAGAACCCGGAGGAAACACAGGGAGAACATGGAAACTCCACCCAGATGGGGATTCGAACCGGGAATCCCTAGTGTTGAGAGGAGAACATGCTAAATACTAAGCCACATGCTGCCTCATTTATTAGTTATCCATTCATTCCTTATCTTCCGCTTTATCCTCTATTAGAGTTGCGGTGGGGTTCCCCATGCCCATCCAGGGGAGAACGTCTCGGGCGCTGGGCAGATACACCCAGGACAGGGCGCTAATCTATCACTGGGCACACACTCACACACACACACACACACTCTATATGGGGCAATTTGGAGAACTCAATTGACTCGATCCATGTTTTTGGACTGTGGAAGGAAACCGGAGAACCCGGAGGAAACCCACGCGGACACGGGGAGAACATGGAAACTCCACCCAGATGGGGATTCGAACCGGGAATCCCTAGCGTTGAGAGGAGAACATGCTAAATACTAAGCCACATGCTGCCTCATTTATTAGTTATCCATTCATTCCTTATCTTTCGCTTTATCCTCTATTAGGGTCGTGGGGGGGTTCCCCATGCCCATCCAGGGGAGAACTTCTCGGGCGCTGGGCAGATACACCCAGGACAGGGCGCCAATTCATCGCTGGGCACACACTCACTCACACACACGCTCTATATGGGGCAATTTGGAGACTTGATCCATGTTTTTGGACTGTGGGAGGAAACCGGAGAACCGAACGTTCCCACACGGAAACCCACACGGACACGGGGAGAACATGGAAACTCCACCCAGGTGGGGATTCGAACCGGGAATCCCTAGCGCTGAGAGGAGAACGTGCTAAACCACTAAGCCACCGTGTACAAATTATGAAATCCTAATTAAAAACATGACAATAATATATTCCAGCCTTATTCAGTGCAACACATGAGACTAATCAGACATGTGCCCTCTGGTGGGTAGGAAGTGAATTACTTAAAAATGCCACAGATGTAGTATACCCCCCCCCCCTGCATTACAGTACATAACTTTAAAATGTAGAAAAGTTGCAGAAAAGCAACTAGTTAATCAAATATTTTTTTTAATCCATATTTTTTTATCAGACTTGTTTTGTGTTGGACGTACTCTCTTAATGATACTCTATTCAGAATCAGAATCAGAATCAGGTTTATTGGTCACATGCGTAGTTATACATGGTACAGCCAGCAGTGAAATTTCTTTTTTGACCTCTCCACAGAAAAATAAAATTTGTTTAAAAAGGATAAGAGTAAGAACAATATGGTAGAGTAAGATAAAAATAAGATAAAGATAAAATTGAACTATGTATTTGTATTCAGCTTGTGTTTGGATGTTTTCTTGTAGGAGGAGCTGGTTTCGTTGCAAAGACATCTGGACGGTAAAGATGGAGAACTGAGGAGGCTGCAGGATGAGACAGGGTCCAGATCACCCACACCTGCAGGCGGAGAAACCACAGAAAGAGGTGAGCTAGTCATAATCACTCGTCAAGACACGCTCTGGGAACCCCGGAGCCAAGCCAAGTTCAGACACGTGTGTTGGTGTGTGTGTGTGTGACGATGATGTCATCAGAAGCTTGGTGTTGGAGGATGGGTTGGGACCCAGTGGACTACGTTTATCTGTTCCATCACTCATGTCCCTCCATTACTCATGTCCCTCCATCACTCATGTCCCTCCATTACTCATGTCCCTCCATTGGCTCCCTGTAGCTGCTGCATTCAGTACAAGTCACTGACTCTGGCCTACAGAACCATTTCTGGATCTTCCCCCTCCTACCTTCACTCTATCTTTTCAAAATACACTCCGACTCGTTCACTTCGCTCCAGTGATGATCGCCGCCTGGTGGTTCCACCTCACCGAGGAGCTCATTCTCACTCCGTGGCGTTCACCACTGCAACATGGTGGAACCATCTTCCCAACTCTGTCTGTAAGGCAGAATCACAAAACAGTTTTAAGAAACTACTGAAGACGCATCTCTTTAACAAATACCTGTTGTAAAAAAAATAAATTAAAAAGTGGGGGGGGGGCGCAGCATCTAATAACAATCAGGTTTGATGATTTTACAGTGTAGTTGGTTTTCTGCAGAGCGGCACGGTGGCTTAGTGGTTGGCATGTTCTCCTCTCAGCACTAGGGATTCCCGGTCCGAATCCCCATCTGGGTGGAGTTTCCATGTTCTCCCCATGTCCGCGTGGGTTTCCTCCGGGTTCAACCAGTTTCCTCCCACAGTCCAAAAACATGGATCAAGGTCAATTGAGTTCTCCAAATTGCCCCATATAGAGTGTGTCTGTGTGAGTGAGTGTGTGCCCAGCGATGGATTGGCGCCCTGTCCTGGGTGTATCTGCCCAGCGCCCGAAACGTTCTCCCCTGGATGGGCATGGGGAACCCCCCCCCCCCCCCCCCCCCCCCCCCCGCGACCCTAATAGAGGATAAATCGGAAGATAATGAAATGAAATTAAACAATATTAGGATGCTGTTGGGTGGCATGGTGGCTTAGTGGTTGGCATGTTCCCGGTTCGAATCCCCATCTGGGTGGAGTTTCCATGTTCTCCCCGTGTCTGCATGGGTTTCCTCCGGGTTCTCCGGTTTCCTCCCACAGTCCAAAAACATGGATCAAGTCAATCGAGTTCTACAAATTGCCCCATATAGAGTGTGTTTGTGTGTGTGAGAGTGTGCCCAGTGATAGATTGGTGTCCTGTCCTGGGTGTATCTGCCCAGCGCCCGAAACGTTCTCCCCTGGATGGGCATGGGGAACCCCCCCCCGCGACCCTAATAGAGGATAAAGTGGGAGATAATGGATGGATGGTTTTCTTCATAACTTCTGACTTGTAATGTTCTCATTTGTAAGTCGCTTTGGATAAAAGCGTCTGCTAAACGAAATGTAAATGTGTTTTATTTGATAACTGCTTCATACCTGAGTGTTTTGCCAGATGCAGTAACGACAGATTGTATTTGATTCCTCTGTTTTAAACAGTCTTCCATCCCGAGGAAACTTTTAAACAGAGGCTCAAAGAGAAACGTAAGGGCGTTTTACCCTCCGTCTTTACCCTGTGTTATGGTTCTCTTCTCAGTTCTCTTCTTTCTTTACAGTCTGCATGTATAAACTCGTTGTGCTTGCCTTGCTGCATTCACATAACCGAGCCAGAGTGTTCTAGATGATGAGCTACTAGTGCAAATGATAAGATCCTGAAGATACTGCCATTATCCCACTGCCTCAGCAGCGCCAGGAACATCCTAAAGCACAATACTCACCCCGGCTGCCACCTTTTCAACCTGCTGCCTTCTGGCAGACGCTACAGGTCCATTCACTCATTATCTTCCGCTTTATCCTCTATTAGGGTCGCGGGGGGGTTCCCCATGCCCATCCAGGGGAGAACGTCTCGGGCGCTGGGCAGATACACCCAGGACAGGACACCAATCTATCACTGGACACACTCTATATGGGGCAATTTGGAGAATTCAATCGACCTTGATCAATGTTTTTGGACTGTGGGAGGAAACCGGAGAACCCGGAGGAAACCCACGCGGACACGGGGAGAACATGGAAACTCCACCCAGATGGGGATTCGAACTGGGAATCCCTAGTGCTGAGAGGAGAACATGCTAAACCACTAAGCCACCGTGCCACCCGTCATGGATACAAGTGGCTGAAATGAGTTTTCTCTGCAGGGTGGCTGGGCTTTAACTTCGGGTTAGGGTTAGAGGTGGGGTTCCGGGTTCTCCGGTTTCCTCCCACAGTCCAAAAATGGATGAAGTCAATTGAATTCTCCAAATTGCCCCATATAGAGTGTGTCTGTGTGAGTGAGTGTGTGCCCAGCGATAGATTGGCGTCCTGTCCTGGGTGTATCTGCCCAGCGCCCGAGACGTTCTCCCCTGGATGGGTATGGGGAACATGGTGGCTTAGTGATTAACATGTTCTCCCCTCAGCGCTAGGGATTCCTGGTTCGAATCCCCATCTGGGTGGAGTTTCCATGTTTTCCCCATGTCTGCATGGGTTTCCTCAGTTCAACACCCGGAGAGTGGGAGGAGTCTGTTCAGCATGCTGGATGCATCCCATCTCATCTGTATTAACAGTAACACAGTAATGGCGGCTGCTCTCAGCACCCCTCATCACTTCTCTGAATTTCTTTCATCGCGTCTTTGAATGATCTCAGGATGCACTTAGTCTGGAGGTCTGTTCTCTTCTCAGAGGTTCCACCTGGTATTAACATTTATCTGGAAAGATCGGGCTGGCTTAGTGGTTGGCACGTTCTCCTCTCAGCACTAGGGATTCCCGGTTCAAATCCCCATCTGGGTGGAGTTTCCATGTTCTCCCCGTGTCCGCGTGGGTTTCCTCCGGGTTCTCCGGTTTCCTCCCACAGTCCAAAAACATGGATCAAGTCAGCTGAGTTCTCCAAATTGCCCCATATAGAGTGTGTGTGTGTGTGAGTGAGTGGGTGCCCAGCGATAGGTTGGTGCCCTGTCCTGGGTCTATCTGCCCAGCGCCCGAAACGTTCTTCCCTGGATGGGCAGGGGGAACCCCCCCCCAGGACAGGACACCAATCTATCACTGGACACACACTCACTCACACAGACACACTCTATATGGGGAAATTTGGAGAACTCAATTGACTTGATCCACGTTTTTGGACTGTGAGAGGAAACCCACGCAGACACGGGGAGAACATGGAAACTCCACCCAGATGTGGATTCGAACCAGGAATTCCTAGCGCTGAGAGGAGAACATGCCAACCACTAAGCCACCGTGCCGCCCTTAATTTTAATTATTAGAAGTTTAATCTTTTGCCAGGCGGCACGGTGGCTTAGTGGTTTAGCATGTTCTCCTCTCAGCGCTAGGGATTCCCGGTTCGAATCCCCATCTGGGTGAAGTTTCCATGTTCTCCTCGTGTCCGCGTGGGTTTCCTCCGGGTTCTCCGGTTTCCTCCCACAGTCCAAAAACATGGATCAAGTCAATTGAGTTCTCCAAATTGCCCCATGTAGAGTGTGTCTGTGTGAGTGAGTGGGTGCCCAGCGATAGATTGGCGCCCTGTCCTGGGTGTATCTGCCCAGCGCCCGAAACGTTCTCCCCTGGGTGGGCATGGGGAACCCCCCCCCACCGCAACCCTAATAGAGGATAAAGCAGGAGATAATGAATGAATGAATGATAATCTTTTGCTATAGACACCTCATTCCACTCCACAGTCTTAACTTTAGTATCTTCTGCTGATGACCTGTGATCTGTCCCATCAGCGTTTGTTAATACCAGGTGTAAACAGAGATGATGTGACCTGAACCCTTCCGTTTGTGATGCCAGCGGTCTCCTTCCTTTGACGTTCTCCCTTTGAAGTTGTGTATTGCGCGTTAGAACCCGCATTCCACCCGCATGCCTTACTGTGTATCGTACACTCTGCAGATTTGGAAGTCCAGAGAATGAAGAAAGCAGTGGAGTCTCTGCTGGCAGCCAATGAGGAGAAGGTACAGCTACTTTTCATGCATTGAGGGAGTGGTAGCTCAGTGGTCAGGGCGTTGGGCTATCAATCTGAAGGTTGGGGGTTCAAATCCCAGGTCACTGAAGTTACCAATGTGGGTCCTTGAGCAAGACCCTTAACCCTCATTGCTCCAGGGATGTTGTGATGAACCCTGTGCTCACCTTGTAAGTCGCTTTGGATAAAAGCGTCCAATAAATGACCAAATTTACAATATAAATATTAGGGGTGAGCTGCAATATTCGCTGATTCGACGATTCGATTCGGAGAACCGTAGTCGACTATGAACCTCATAGTCGAATGCACCATTTTGACCACATGGGGGCGCCCATGGCTGCTGCTAAGCATTAGTTTTTACATGAAATGTCTTTGTTTTCGTTATATATATAGCCTTTTGTCCAATAAAATGATCCTAATTTTTAGAAAAAAAAAGAAAAACCAAAAAAAAGGTTTTCTTTTGTTAGAAAAACAAGTAAAATAAAAAATATATATATATTCTTTAAAAACTACGCCCTTAGCGCCATCTTGTGGTGAAATTTTAACTGATTCGACTATCAGTCGACTATAGGGAGAATCTGACGAATCAGATTCGACTATGAAAATCTTTAGATGAATACAGCCCTAATAAATATAAATATAATTGATGACCTTCTGATCCTCAGCCATTGAGATACTTACTGTACCTCCGTTTTCATTCCCTCCTCACCACAGGATCGCAAGATTGAGGAACTTCGACAGTCACTTCTGCGCTACAAGAAAGTGCAGGACATGGTCATGTCCGTTCAGGGCAGAAAAGGTTAGAGTGTGTGATGGATTATCGGTGGGAGGCATTTTTTTTAATCAGTGTGTCTGCTAATGGAAATAAAACCAACCTGTTGAAGCATTTTCAAAACTCAGGTTCCTTCTCAGGCGGCACGGTGACTTAGTGGTTGGCACGTTCTCCTCTCAGCGCTAGGGATTCCCGGTTCGAATCCCCATCTGGGTGGTGTTTCCATGTTCTCCCCGTGTCTGCGTGGGTTTCCTCCGGGTTCTCCGGTTTCCTCCCACAGTCCAAAAACATGGATCAAGTCAATTGAGTTCTCCAAATTGCCCCATATAGAGTGTGTCTGTGTGAGTGAGTGTGTGCCCAGCGATGGATTGGCGCCCTGTCCTGGGTGTATCTGCCCAGCGCCCGAAACGTTCTCCCCTGGATGGGCATGGGGAACCCCCTCCCCTGTGACCCTAATAGAGGATAAAGCGGAAGATAATGGATAAATGGATGAATGAGTTTCCATGTTCTCCCCGTGTCTGTGTGGGTTTCCTCCGGGTTCTCCGGTTTCCTCCCACAGTCCCAAAAACATGGCTCAAGTCAATTGAGTTCTCCAAATTGCCCCATATAGAGTGTGTCTGTGTAAGTGAGTGTGTGCCCAGCAATGGATTGGCGTCCTGTCCTGGGTGTATCTGCCCAGCGCCCGAGACGTTCTCCCCTGGATGGGCATGGGGAACCCCCCCCCTCCCCCCGTGACCCTAATAGAGGATAAAGCGAGGATAATGGATGAATGAGTTTCCATGTTCTCCCCTTGTCTGCGTGGGTTTCCTCCGGGTTCTCCGGTTTCGTCCTACAGTCCCAAAAACATGGATCAAGTCAATTGAATTCTCAAAATTGCCCCATATAGAGTGTGTGTGTGAGTGAGTGTGTTCCCAGTGATGGATTGGCGCCCTGTCCTGGGTGTATCTGCCCAGCGCCCGAGACGTTCTCCCCTGGATGGGCATGGGGAACCCCACCGCGACCCTAATAGAGGATAAAGTGGGAGATAATGAATGAATGAATGAAAGGTTCCTTCTCTTATTCTCTTATGTTCTCCCTGATGTTTAAACCGTTGTATTTGTGTTCACATAAAGAAAAAGAAGGTGAGAGTGATGAGAGCCATAGCGACAGCTCGCTCTCCATGTCCACCTCCATGTCCATCTCCATGGAAGCAGAGAAGTCTGTCCTGAGCTGCGCTGAGGATGAAAAGGTTCCCGATGAGGTCAGTAAACCGCATCTAATACCCCAGACACTCAACTACAGCCCTTTAATGGCTGAGGATTATAATAAAATAGGCTGAATTATATAATGGGTGGCGGCACGGTGTCTTAGTGGTTAGCACGTTCGTCTCTCAGCACTAGGGATTCCCGGTTCCACAATCAGTCTATACCTTAGGGAGTGGTAGCTCAGTGGTTAGGGTGTTGGGCTATCAATCTGAAGGTTGGGGGTTCAAATCCCAGGTCCACTGAAGTTACCAATTGTGGGTCCTTGAGTAAGACCCTTAACCCTCATTGCTCCAGGGATGTTGTGATTAACCCTGTGCTCACCTTGTAAGTCGCTTTGGATAAAAGTGTCCAATAAATGACCAAATGACCCAATGTTAATGAATGTTATGTTACCATTGATCAGATTCCAATATTAGTTGGTATTTATTTTATATATCTTTCTACAAGATAGTGTGACTGGAAATTTTTGCCTGGTCATCCAGAAGAGCATCAGTGAAGTCCGACACTAATGTTGGATGAGTAAAGTTAACTTGTAGTTAACTAACACAGGAAACGGTCTTATACAAGACCCGCCCACAAAAAGCAGTAAACACTTAGATGACTAAAACATCTCTAAGTGCTAAAGCATGAACTTTCACAGAAGAGTTCACAGATTGGGGTTCTATATTTAGAAGTTCCCACAAACAGTCTATACCTTAGGGAGTGGAGGCTCAGTGGTTGGGGTGTTGGGCTATCAATCTGAAGGTTGGGGGTTCAAATCCCACGTCTACTGAAGTTACCAGTGTGGGTCCTTGAGCAAGACTCTTAACCCTCATTGCTCCAGGGATGTTGTGATGAACCCTGTGCTCACCTTGTAAGTCGCTTTGGATAAAAGCGTCCAATAAATGACCAAATGTAATGTAAATGTAACTTTCCCAATTGTCACTTTGCTGCTGAGAATGTGAATTTCTACATTGTGTTACCAATAGAAGCATATCGTATATTAACAGTACATGCCAATTACCATATTCTTCTGCTACAAGGTGTGGTAGCTCAGTGGTTGGGCATTGGGTTATCAATCTGAAGGTTGGGGGTTCAAATCCCAGGTCCACTGAAGTTACCAGTGTGGGTCCTTGAGCAAGACCCTTAACCCTCATTGCTCCAGAGATGTTGTGATGAACCTGTGCTTGCTTTGTAAGTCGCTTTGGATAAAAGCATCTGCTAAATGACCAAATGCTACAGTATGGTGGTGTGGTAGCTCAGTGGTTAGGGTGTTGGGCTATCACTCTGAAGGTTGGGGGTTCAAATCCCAGGTCCACTGAAGTTACCAATGTGGGTCCTTGAGTAAGACCCTTAACCCTCATTGCTCCAGGGATGTTGTGATGAACCCTGTGCTCACCTTGTAAGTCGCTTTGGATAAAAGCGTCCAATAAATGACCCAATTTATTTTATTTATTTATTTTATTTAGTTCATTAGTGCTAGCGCATTATAACTAATGTGTATATCACTATATCTTGCTTATTGTATATCTTGCTTATTGTATATCTTGCTTATAGTAATCACTATATCTTGCTTGTTCTGCTGTCTCCGTGTAACACGTCTCTGGTTAGGCGCTTACCTTCATCAGTACCCTTCAAGTGCCATCACTCGCATCCACAACACAAACCAAACCAGAGCCGGATGTCGACCTGGAGGAGGCACCATTCCAAAGGTGAGCTTATTCAATTCAGCCCACTGCTAAGATATTCTCCTGGCATCCATCAGTGGTGGAGGACCACAAACTGGGTACTGACAGGAGAATGTAAACACTCCAAATCCCACTCACCGTGTCACTACGTCACCTCCATCACCTCTTTCATTCATTAGACTCATTAAGCTTTGTGTTTGTCATCCTCATGTTATAATTCATCACATGATCTGTGTTCCTGGATTAAATAACACAATCTTATTAAAATCTTTATTTTATTGTTTTTTTTTTTTTTATTGAGAAGTCATGTTACAAATAATGGCGGCACGGTGGCTTAGTGGTCAGCACGTTCTCCTCTCAGCGCTAGGGATTCCCGGTTCGAATCCCCATCTGGGTGGAGTTTCCATGTTCTCCCCGTGTCTGCGTGGGTTTCCTCCGGGTTCTCCGGTTTCCTCCCACAGCCCAAAAACATGTATTAGGTCAATTGAATTCTCAAAATTGCCCCATATAGAGTGTGTTTGTGTGAGTGAGTGTGTACCCAGCGATGTATTGGCGCCCTGTCCTGGGTGTATCTGCCCAGCGCCCGAGATGTTCTCCCCTGGATGGGCATGGGGAACCCCACCACGACCCTAATAGAGGATAAAGCGGGAGATAATGAATGAATGTTACAAATATTGAATGTAGTACCAAATATTTAACAGACTTCAAAAAAGATTTTTTACCCCATTTTTTATCCCCAAGACAAAACACACACCCATACATAAATGTAAGATACTAATAAAAATGTAAATAAATAAATAGATAAACTAATAATAATAATAAAATATCTAAATAAAATAAAAATAAATAAATTTTAAAAAATGAAAAAAGTGGGGGGGGGGGGGTAAGACGAAAGAAGGGAGGGAACTAGTCAGCAGGCAAAGATTGAAGGGCTTCAAAATAAGAAAGAAATGGTTTCCATTTACAGTAAAACTGATCAGAATCAGGGCGGCACGGTGGCTTAGTGGTTTAGCATGTTCTCCTCTCAGCGCTAGGGATTCCCGGTTCGAATCCCCATCTGGGTGGAGTTTCCATGTTCTCCCCGTGTCCACGTGGGTTTCCTCCGGGTTCTCCGGTTTCCTCCCACAGTCCAAAAACATGGATCAAGTTAATTGAATTCTCAAAATTGCCCCATATAGAGTGTGTCTGTGTGAGTGAGTGTGTGCCCAGCGATGGATTGGCGCTCTGTCCTGGGTCTGTCTGCCCGGCGCCCGAGACGTTCTCCCCTGGATGGGCATGGGGAACCCCCCCCCCCCCCCCCCCCCCGCGACCCTAATAGAGGATAAAGCGGAAGATAATGAATGAATGAATGATCAGAATCACCCTTTAGAGTAAATCCGATTTTTTCCATCAAAAAATGTAAAATATCAGTGAGTCACTTTGACGTTGAAGGGGGACGGCGGGACTTCCACAGTTGAAGAATGCCCCGTCTGGCTAAGACAGATGTAAAGGCCAAAATCTCACACTGCAATTTGGTAAAAGAGGGAAACACTGAAGAGAAACCCGAAAATTGCAATAAGCTTAAAATGTTTGTACATGGACTGCACGAGTTCCGAGTAAACGTCTGACCGTAACCTTAACATCCGTCTGGGTTTTCGTCTGCTCCTGGTTGCTGTTCATCCATCCATTATCTCCCGCTTTATCCTCTATTAGGGTCGCGGGGGGGGGGTTCCCCATGCCCATCCAGGGGAGAACGTTTCGGGTGCTGGGCAGATACACCCAGGACAAGACGCCAATCCATCGCTGGGCACACACTCACTCACACAGACACACTCTATATGGGGCAATTTGGAGAATTCAATTGACTTGACCCATGTTATTGGGCTGTGGGAGGAAAGCGGAGAACCCGGAGGAAACCCACGCAGACATGGGGAGAACATGGAAACTCCACCCAGATGGAATCATCCATCCATCCGTTATCTTCCGCTTTATCCTCTATTAGGGTCGCGGGGGGGGGGTTCCCCATGCCCATCCAGGGGAGAACATCTCGGGCGCTGGGCAGATACACCCAGGACAGGATGCCAATCCATCGCTGGGCACACACTCAATTTGAGATTGGCGCCCTGTCCTGGGTGTATCTGCCCAGATCCCAAAACGTTCTCCCCTGGATGGGCATAGGGAACCCCCCCCCCCTAATAGAAGATAAAGCGGGAGATAATGAAATGAAATTAAACAATATTGGGTTGTTGTTGGGCGGCACGGTGGCTTAGTGGTTGGCATGTTCTCCTCTCAGTGCTAGGGATTCCCGGTTCGAATCCCCATCTGGGTGGAGTTTCCATGTTCTCCCCGTGTCCACGTGGGTTTCCTCCGGATTCTCCGGTTTCCTCCCACAGTCCAAAAACATGCATCAAGTCTATTGAGTTCTCCAAATTGCCCCATATAGCGTGTGTCTGTGTGAGTGAGTGTGTATCCAGTGATAGATTGGCGTCCTGTCCTGGGTGTATCTGCCCAGCACCCGAAACGTTCTCCCCTGGATGGGCATGGGGAACCCCACCATGACCCTAATATAGGATAAAGTGGAAGATAATAGATGGATGGATGGGATGCTGTTCTTAATTGCTGTGTCATTCCTTTTGCAGCTGTAAGAGCTGCCACACCTCTGGATTTTAATTAAGAAAAGCATTTGTGAGTCGAGTCACTGATGTTGGAGCAGAGGACTTGGCTCACAGTCTCCCTTCTAGTTCATCCCAAAGCTGTTTGATGAGGTTGAGGGCTCAGTACCAAACTCACCCGTTCATGTCTTTATGATACAGATGGGTTCAGTCATGAAAGAGAAGCTGGTCTTCCCCAAAATGTTCCCCCAAAGTTGGCATACAATAGTAGATGACTGAATTTAGTGATTGAAAGGACGTTTGTCCATGTGGCGTATGTGCGGATTCGTCTGTAGGTTTTATTTTCACTTCGAAACAGCTTTTAAATATGGGAGTCATTAGACGTTCTGTTTTTGTTGCAGAGGACAAGTCAAGAATTCAGGCGGTCAGAACAGTCCAGATGGTGGCTGTGGTGAAAAGGTTGGTATGATTTTTAATTTCTATTAAAATCATCCATCCATCCATTATCTTCCGCTTTATCCTATATTAGGGGAGAACGTTTCAGGCGCTGGGCAGATAGACCCAGGACAGGGCGCCAATCTATCACTGGGCACACACTCACTCACACAGACACACTCTATATGGGGCAATTTGGAGAACTCAATTGACTTGATCCATGTTTTTGGACTGTGGGGGGAAACCAGAGAACCCGGAGGAAACCCAAGTGGACACGGGGAGAACATGGAACCTCCACCCAGATGGGGATTCGAACCTGGAATCCCTAGTGCTGAGAGGAGAACATGCTTGCCACCGTGCCGCCCCTCTATTAAAATTATTCATTCATTCATTATCTTCCGTTTTATCCTATATTAGGGTCGCGGGGGGGTTCCCCATGCCCATCCAGGGGAGAACGTCTTGGGGCGCTGGACAGATACACCCAGGACAGGGCGCCAATCTATCACTGGGCACACACTCACTCACACAGACACACACTATATGGGGCAATTTGGAGAACTTAATTGACATGATCCATGTTTTTGGACTGTGGGGGGAAACCAGAGAACCCGGAGGAAACCCAAGTGGACACGGGGAGAACATGGAAACTCCACCCAGATGGGGATTCGAACCGGGAATCCCTAGAGCTGAGAGGCGAATGTGCCAACCCCTAATCCACCATGCCGCCCCTCTATTAAAATCATATTAAATTCAAATATACTTTAATTGCTTTTGACATAGTGTATTATAAAAGTTCTTACACCTTTGGTTTTGTTTTGCGTCGTAGAGACACTTGGCTGTTGGTCCAGCAGAGGTCAGTGCTGCTCTTATATTTTATACTTTTTGATTTTATAGGCACTTCTGACGTACTTTAAATCTGTGCCCTGTAATTTCCATTTTCTTTATAGAGCCGTGCCTTCGACGAGTTCAACAAGATTACAACCTTACCACCCATGTCCCCATCCTCCACCCGCACCAGTGAGGACGACACGTTCGGTTCCAAGAAAGCCAGATCCTCGTTTGGCCGAGGGTTCTTCAAGATTAAAGCCAACAAGAGAACAGCAAGTGCTCCAAATCTGGGTAAGGTGTCAGTCTTCAAAGATGTCCACTGGTAATCCGTCCTCAAGAATAACGTTGAGTTTGTACTAACTATTAAAGGTTTTAATGTTGTTAAGAGGTTTATTAAAGACAAAGATTTATATGAATAAATTAACTTCACCTTAAATAATGTTGTATTATACACTATTGGGACGCATTGCCACTAGAGGGTGTCAGTGTGTTCAGGTGGATGGAATCTTCCGCTTTATCCTCTATTAGGGTCATGGGGGGGTTCCCCATACCCATCCAGGGGAGAACGTTTCGGGTGCTGGGCAGATACACCCAGGTCAGGACGCCAATCTATCGCTGGGCACACACTCACTCACACAGACACACTCTATATGGGGCAATTTGGAGAATTCAATTCACTTGGTCCATGTTTTTGGACTGTGGGAGGAAACCGGAGAACCCGGAGGAAACCCACACGGACAAGGGGAGAACATGGAAACTCCACCCAGATGGGGATTCGAACCGGGAATCCCTAGTGCTGAGAGGAGAACATGCCAACCACTAAGCCACCGTGCCACCTGGCAAAAGATTAAACTTCTAATAATTAAAATGAAGGGCGGCACGGTGGTTTAGTGGTTGGCATGTTCTCCTCTCAGCGCTAGGGATTCCCGGTTTGAATCCCAATCTGGGTGGAGTTTCCATGTTCTCCCCGTGTCCGCGGGGGTTTCCTCCGGGTTCTCCGGTTTCCTCCCACAGTCCAAAAACATGGATCAAGTCAATTGAGTTCTCCAAATTGCCCCATATAGAATGTGTCTGTGTGAGTGTGTTCCCAGTGATAGATTGGCGCCCTGTCCTGGGTGTATCTGCCCAGCGCCCGAGACGTTCTCCCCTGGATGGGCATGGGGAACCCCCACCCCCCCCTCCAGGACAGGACACCAATCTACCACTGGGCACATACTCACTCACACACACACACTCTATATGGGGCAATTTGGAGAACTCAATTGACTTGGTCCATGTTTTTGGACTGTGGGAGGAAACCGGAGAACCCGGAGGAAACCCACGCAAACACGGGGAGAACATGGAAACTCCACCCAGATGGGGATTCGAACCGGGAATCCTTAGCGCAGAGAGGAGAACATGCTAAACCACTAAGCCACCGTGCCGCTGGATGGAATCAAGTCTGTTAAATGCTTCCTCTTTTCCACGCCCCACATTTTATCCTCGGCTGTTGTTTGAAGAATCCTCGGTTCCCACACATCTCTGAAGCAGATGCTAAACGTCTTCAGATTTCTGATGTCTTTTGCATATTTTGTCATTCCTGTAATGACCTTGTGCAAATAGAAACTGGCTGGAAAACAGAATATGGAACTGCAGAGCTTTGCCTAATAACAAGTTCCACTGGAACCACATCATTCCTCCGGCGCTGCAGTCTCACCACATTCACACAGCGCTCTTCGTCCTCACATGGACACCAGAGCAGTTCTAAAGATGCTGGCGACCAAATCTTTCTGTAGAGCTATTTTTATTGACTGTATGACTAAATGTCAGCGGACACATGGCTCTATTGGTATTGATTGACATTGAAGTGACTGGCTTCTCAAAAAAAGACGTTTTGTGAGATCAGAACCTCTTGATTGTCAAACTGAACCAAATATGAGAGAGGAGACCTGCCAAAGATTGGAAATTTTACAGGGGGACAGATTACAGAATTGTTAATGCTCTGTCAATGGTTCTCAAACTTTCCAGATCCAAGTACAACCCATTATCAAACCAAATCTTCCAATTACCACCGGTTTCTCGTCACAGAACGGCATATGACAAACATCAATTAGGTGTGAGTGTATATTATATGAAAAAGCATGCATTATTGTGAATAAATCGTAAGAAAAAGGTGTTACACCTCATTCCTGTGTTTATTAACAATAATACACAACATTGAGTGGCTTATTGCTTTTATAAAACAGTTACCGACACACTATAATTAAAACTTTTGACCCCCAAAATAATTGCTAATAAACTGAACTTTAGTCTGGTTTTCAAAATGAAAACTAATCACCAAGTAACATGTTTCTGTTACAATAAAATACTGCCATCTAATGGCCAAATTACAGAAGACAGTTTATAATATACATCAGGAAAATAATGTATATCCATACCATTATTTGGCGTACCACCTCATGCTACTTTGTGTACCACCAATGGTACGCATACCACAGTTTGAGGACCACTGCTGTACGTGGACAAAAGTATTGGAACCTCGATTTTTAATTAGAGTGATTCAGTGGCAGGCGGCACGGTGGCTTAGTGGTTAGCACGTTCGCCTCTCAGCGCTAGGGATTCCCGGTTCGAATTCCCATCTGGGTGGAGTTTCCATGTTCTCCCCGTGTCTGCGTGGGTTTCCTCCGGGTTCTCCGGTTTCCTCCCACAGTCCAAAAACATGGGTCAAGGTGAATTGAATTCTCTAAAATTGCCCCAAATAGAGAGTGTCTGTGTGAGTGAGTGTGTGCCCAGCGATGGATTGGCGCCCTGTCCTGGGTCTATCTGCCCAGCGCCCGAGACGTTCTCCCCTGGATGGGCATGGGGAACCCCACCGCGACCCTAATAGAGGATAAAGTGGAAGATAATGAATGAATGAATGAATGAATGATTCAGTGGCATACGAGTCTAGCAAGTGCTAGTTATTAAAATAAGGTTTAATAACAGCTGTTATTTTGGTCAAAACATTTTCCTGATCTATTTAATATTGCAGGTTGAGAAATTATAAGTAACTTTAATTTTACTAACATGTCTCTCTCTTTATCCAGCTGAAGCTGAGCGGCAAGGAATGGATCATCTAGATCTTGCTGGGATGCCTCAGAAGTCGTTGAACAGTGACAGCACAAATACCCTCTCCACCTGTACGGAGGGAAAGAAGAAGTCAAAGGGGATCAAAGCCTTCTTAGGAAAGTAAGTTTATACTTCTGTAACTGCACCGTATTTTCCGGACCATAAGGCGCACCGTATTATAAGGCGCAGTCTGAATAACGGACTCTATTTCTGTACGGTACTTATTCTGTACGGCAGCGTATTATAAGGCACTCGCTAAAACATACGATCTACAAGAAAAGTAAAGGATGCAAAACGCTGATTTATAATTGAAGTTTATTCTACTACTTGATAAAACACACATTATTTTAATCACTCTTCTCCCACAAATCCATCAAAGTCCTCGTCTTCTGTGTGTGAATTAAAAAGCTGGTTCTCTATCGAGCACTCCGGGTTCCCTCTCATCGATGTCCGAGTCCGTCTCGTCTCCGGGCGGCCGTTCGGCGACGATGTCGGCTTTCGCGAAAGCTCGGACGACGGTTACAGCAGAAACCTCAGCCCAGGCATCCACAATCCATTCACAGACGGTGGCGTAACTCGCCCCGCCGCCGCCTCCCGAGTTTTAGTAAACGTGCGTTCGCCGTCTATCATCCATCGCTCCCACGCCGCCCGCAACTTTACTTTAAACGCCCCGTTTACACCAATGTCCAGCGGTCGGAGTTCTTTATTTAATCCTCCCGGAATGACCGCAAGCTCCGAATTAATTTTCTTCACTCGGCATTTCTGTGAGATGAGCGCGCATGGAGTCACAGATCAGCAGGGCGGCGATGTGTGGGAAAAAAACCACCCGGTCGCACAACGACACTTTTATAGAATTTGGAACTCAGTACACGTATAAGGCGCACCGGATTATAAGGCGCACGTCCGATTTCTGGGAACATTTTAGGCTTTTAGGTGCGCCTTATAGTCCGGAAAATACGGTACTGATTTGTTTATTATATCTGGAGCCATTAAAGATATTAAAGATTTGTTTGAAACATTGAACTGTTTTTATTAAAATAGATTTAGATTTTTGGATGTCCACGTTTTTCGCCACATTATTTAATCTGTATTTGAATCACCGAAGGCTCACAAGAAGTCAGTCGACCACATTCAACCTGGACGATAACCTGTCCGAGAATGAGTTCAAGCGAGGAGGGGTACGGGCTACAGCCGGGCCCAGGCTGGGCTGGTCACGGGATCTGCACAGCACCAACAGGTCAGAGATCAGATCAGTTTAACAGGATTGGAGGCTCATGTGTGTTAAATCTCATTTATTAGAATGTTTTTGGCTAAATTGTGTGTGTTGGGTCTCAGTGAGGTGGACGCTCCGTTTGCACGCTGGACACGGGAGCAGGTCTGTGATTGGATGCAGGAGCAGGGGTTGGGTCTGTATGTGAATTTGGCCAGACAGTGGATTTCCTCTGGACAGACTCTTCTACAAGCTTCACCTCATGATCTGGAGAAGGTGAGGATTCATCACACGAACATCACTGAATATTCACACCTCTGTTCATTCATTCATCCATTATCTTCCGCTTTATCCTATATTAGGGTGGCGGGGGGGGGGGGGGTTCCCCATGCCCATCCAGGGGAGAACGTTTCGGGTGCTGGGCAGATACACCCAGGACAGGGCGCCAATCTATCACTGGACACACTCTCACACACACAAACACACTCTATATGGGGCAATTTGGAGACTTGATCCATGTTTTTCGACTGTGGGAGGAAACCGGAGAACCTGGAGGAAACCCACGTAGACACGGGGAGAACATGGAAACTCCACCCAGATGGGGATTCGAACCGGGAATCCCTAGTGCTGAGAGGAGAACGTGCTAACCACTAAGCCACCGTGCCTCCGATTGCAAAATTGAAAAAAAAAATGTAAAAAAACTAACAAAGTTCTCGTGTGTACGTACGGCGTGAGAGAGCGATCTCGTTGCCGAGATGAACTGTGGTGGAGGCTGCGCCGCCAGCTGCCTCAGCCCAGCTTATCGTACACAACATTCCACTGTGCTGCCACTGCTCTGGCGCGAAATTGAAAAATATTGTTCGGTCAGCCGTCGTATCTTTGAAATTTGATCGTGTATCGAAATTCATGGTATTCGTGAAAGTCCGTCGTAACGCAGAGTTGTCGATAAAAGGGTCGTCGTTAAGTGAGGACTTACTGTATAACGTTTGGGGTACAAAATGAACTCTGGTGTGTGTGTGTGTGTGTGTGTGTGTGTGTGTGTGTGTGTAGGAGCTGGGCATCAAGCATTTGCTTCACAGAAAGAAGTTGCAGCTGGCACTGCAGGCTCTGGGCTCAGAGGAGGAAGATAACAAGGGCAAGCTGGACTACCACTGGGTGACAAGTGAGAGACTGTTTATACCTCCATCCTGTAACTCAGCTGTGGGTCCTGGGGGCGTGGTAGCTCAGTGGTCAGGGTGTTGGGCTATCAATCTGAAGGTTGTGGCTTCAAATCCCAGGTCCACTTAAGTTACCAATGTGGGTCCTTGAGCAAAACCCTTAACCCTCATTGACTCCAGGGATGCTGTATCAACCCCGTGTTCTGATCCAACCAAGTTGGAATATTGGAATGATCAAATATATATATATATATATATATATATATATATATATATATATATATATATATATATATATATATATATATATATATATATATATATTTATTTATATATGTGTGTGTGTGTGTGTGTGTGTGTGTATGTGTATATGGGGGCCCATCCAGGGGAGAACGTCTCGGGCGCTGGGCAGATAGACCCAGGACAGGGCGCCAATCCATCGCTGGGCACACACTCACTCACACAGACACACTCTATATGGGGCAATTTGGAGAACCCAATTGACTTCATCCATGTTTTTGGACTGTGGGAGGAACCCGGAGGAAACCCACGCGGACACGGGGAGAACATGGAAACTCCACCCAGATGGGGATTCGAACCGGGAATCCCTAGCACTGAGAGGAGAACATGCCAACCACTAAGCCACCGTGCCTATATATATATATAATGTTTTGTTTTATATTTTTCTCAGGGTGGCTGGATGATATCGGACTTCCTCAGTACAAGACTCAGTTTGATGAAGCCAGAGTGGACGGACGAATGCTTCACTATATGACAGTGGTACGGTTCTCCTTTAGTAGGCGTGTCCTGTCCTTCAAAGCACTGATCTCTGTAACATTACTGTGAAGACATTAGTGGAGATATTTGAGGAACACAGCAGCCACACCCATAACAGCTGCTTTTTTATGTTTAATCTTTTCTTCCTCTCATCAGGACGACCTGCTGTCTCTGAAAGTCGGCAGTGTGCTCCACCACCTGAGCATCAAGAGAGCGATCCAAGTCCTCCGCCTCAACAACTACGAGCCCAACTGCCTGCGCCGCAGACCCTCAGATGAGGTACATCTTCCCAAAGCGCTTCATTAACATATAC
Source organism: Corydoras sp. C115 (assembly GCA_019802505.1). Taxonomy (NCBI): domain Eukaryota; kingdom Metazoa; phylum Chordata; class Actinopteri; order Siluriformes; family Callichthyidae; genus Corydoras; species Corydoras sp. C115. The sequence continues at coordinate 138,416 of JAFMOC010000288.1, forward strand.
AGACTCTACATTTAGCCTTAAAACTCATGTTTGTCTCTGTTATTGCAGAACAACATCACTCCGGCGGAGATCTCTCAGTGGACCAATCACCGCGTGATGGAGTGGCTGCGCTCTGTGGATCTGGCCGAATATGCGCCCAACCTGAGGGGCAGTGGAGTCCATGGAGGACTGATGGTAAGTGTCATCGAGGAGAAGGTTATGGCACATTTCTGAAACTGAGTGACGCTTCATGTCCCTGTCTGTGTACTCAGGTCCTCGAGCCTCGTTTTAACGTGGAGACCATGGCCCTGATCTTAAACATTCCTCCCAACAAGACCCTCCTCCGCCGGCACCTGGCTACACACTTCACCCTGCTGGTGGGTTCTGAGGCCCAGCAGCTCAAGCAGGAATGTTTGGAGAACCCTGACTATGTCTTACTCACTGCAACAGCAAAGGTCAAGGTACAGATAACCAGTTACACCTTATATAAGGTCAAGATTTGGTTTTGGTACCACCAAACAAAGCACTTATGCATATCATCACAATCTAGCTGAACTACTGAAGTGCTGAAGTTCTGATTTGAATTCTGAAGTGCTAATTTGCTCATTCATTCATTCATTATCTTCCGCTTTATCCTATATTAGGGTTGCAGGGAACTTTGAGCCACTGCTATATTCTATATGATATATTTTATAAGTGCTGATATGTAATGTCTTCATATTTTTAGTAGTCTGCTGCTATAGTTTATATTCAAATAGTTTGCATACTGCATTTCCATTTTATTTTGTGTCGGGTAAAAAATTTTTTGGGTGAAACTGGAATCTCAGACTGCAGTTTCTTATATATCACATGATGGGAATGAAAAATGAAGTCTCCTTGAATTCATCCATCCATTATCTTCCGCTTTATCCTCTATTAGGTTTGCAGGGGGGTTCCCCATGCCCATCCAGGGGAGAACGTTTCGGGCGCTGGGCAGATACACCCAGGACAGGGCGCCAATCTATCACTGGACACACACTCACTCACACACACACTCTATATGGGGCAATTTGGAGAACTCAATTGACTTGATCCATGTTTTTGGACTGTGGGAGGAAACCGGAGAACCCGGAGGAAACCCACGCGGACACGGGGAGAACGTGGAAACTCCACCCACGTTGGGATTCGAACCGGGAATCCCTAGTGCTGAGAGGAGAACATGCCAACCACTAAGCCACCGTGCCGCATGATTTGCTCATTCAGAATATAATCACACGATCCATCTCCCCGTCTCTTCCGTGTTTGCTTAATTTAACGGATGACCACATCTTTAACTTTTACAGGAGGGTGTGGTAGCTCAGTGGTTAGAGTGTTGGGTTATCAATCTGAAGGTTGGGGGTTCAAATCCCAGGTCCACTGAAGTTACCAATGTGGGTCCTTGAGCAAGGCCCTTAACCCTCATTGCTCCAGGGATGTTGTGATGAACCCTGTGCTCACCTTGTAAGCAGCTTTGGATAAAAGCGTCCAATAAATGACCAAATGTAATGTTATGTAAATGTTTACAGCCACGGAAGTTGCCCTTTGGAAGCTTTGGGACTCTAAGGAAGAAGAGGCAGGAGGAGAATGAGGAGTATGTGTGTCCCATGGATGTGGAGATGCCCAAAGGGCGGAGTTTCCAGAAGGGCTACACAGGCCTGGAGCTGCACATCTATGAGGATGAATTGGACAGACTTGAGCAGGTAATTAAACACACGGACGAACTCTTATCTTGTACTGGATTCTATTATCTAGTACCATGTCTGAGGCATCTGAATATAAAGCTGGCATGACCTCGCATAGTCCTCATTAGTATAGTGGACAGTATCTCCGCCTGTCACGCAGAAGACCGGGGTTCGATTCCCCGCCGGGGAGCTTTAATTAACAACCATTAACAGCATAAACAGCTTATAATCCTCACTACAGCATAAATGCACCTTTCCATATATATTTTATACTATAATATATGCATATTGTACAGATAATTTGTTATTTGTAAATATTTATTCATTCATTCATTATCTTCCGCTTTATCCTCTATTAGGGTCTTGGGGGGGGGGTTCCCCATACCCATCCAGGGGAGAACGTTTCAGGCGCTGGGCAGATACACCCAGGACAGGACGCCAATCTATCACTGGGCACACACTCACTTACAGAATGCAGACACAGGGAGACATCTTCCGATTTATCTTATATTAGGATGCCTATCCACGGGAGAACGTTTCGGGCGCTGGGCAGATACACCCAGGACAGGGTGCCAATCTATCGCTGAGCACACACTCACTCACACACACACACACACACACACTCACACACACACTCTATATGGGCCAATTTAGAGAATTCAATTGATCCATGTTTTTGGACTGTGGGAGGAAACCGGAGGAAACCCACGCAGACACGGGGAGAACATGGAAACTCCACCCAGATGGGGATTCGAACCGGGAATCCCTAGTGCTGAGAGGAGAACATGCTAACCACTAAGCCACCGTGCCGCCCCGTCTCCTTGAATCATAGGGAAAAAAACATTGAGATACATAACACAGGGTTCTTTCTATTTTTACTATTCGAATCCCCATCTGGGTGAAGTTTCCATGTTCTCCCCGTGTCCACGTGGGTTTCCTCCGGGTTCTCCGGTTTCCTCCCACAGTCTAAAAACATGGATCAAGTCAATTGAGTTCTCCAAATTGCCCCATATAGAGTGTATCTGTGTGAGTGAGTGTGTGCCCAGTGATGGATTGACGTCCTGTCCTGGGTGTATCTGCCCAGCGCCCGAGACGTTCTCCCCTGGATGGGCATGGGGAACCCCCCCCCACGACCCTAATATAGGATTAAGCGGAAGATAATGGATGAATGAAAGTTATTGAAAGTAAAACACAGCAGGGAGTCTCTGTGCTGTTCACATTCTTTTGACCCCATTAACTCCTAATGTCTCTGATATCCTGAACCGTCCGTCTGATCTCAGATGGAGGACTCTGAGGGGACGGTGCGACAGATCGGCGCTTTCTCAGAAGGAATCAACAACTTAACGGTAAGAATGAGAAGATCCGCATCGACCTCAAAATCGTGATTCATCTCTTTTTATAAAAACTCCTCGACCTTTTGGATTTTTTTCAGAGTATGTTAAAAGACGACGAGTTTTTTAAGGAACTCTCCACGTCGTCCCCCAACCCCAGTGTGACCGATGACGACTCCAACATATAAGTGGGACACTATAGGCCACGCCCAGCTTTGGTGGTGCTGAAGTGTTTAAAGCTGACTGCATCTGCACCAACGATCGCTCTCTCTCTCTGATCTCATGTCCTTCGGTCTGCAGACGTTTTATAAATAACAGAATACTCAGTATTTATTCTCAGTAGGTCAAACCTCTCCGGAGCCTGCAGTGTGGAAGTGCTTTAAATGGAGCTGTGCGTTCACCCTGAGGAGAGACACGGGGACAGGACCGAGAGTCTGATAAAGTGATGCAAGACGAAATTAAACTCCCTTCAGTGTTGAGCATCAGTTCCTCCAGGAGGTGTTTTTTTTAGTTTCTAATGGCAGTTCTACTGACGTTTGGGTTTCAGCTGGACACTGGACATCCGAGCTCCTCATGTAACCGATCTGGATTCAGTCCAAATCTCTAATAAGACTCTTTAATGAGAGTCATTATATTAAATTGCCTTGGTGGCTTAGTGGTTAGCATGTTCTCCTCAGCGCTAGGGATTCCCGGTTCGAATCCCCATCTCGGTGGATTTTCCATGTTTTCCCCGTGTCTGCGTGGGTTTCCACCGGGTTCTCTGGTTTCCTCCCACAGTCCAAAAACATGGATTTAAGGTAAATTGAATCCTCTAAATTGCCACATATAGTGTGTGATTTGAGTGTGCCCAGCGATAGATTGGCGCCCTGTCCTGGGTGTATCTGCCCAGCACCCGAATTGTTCTCACCTGGATGGGCATGGAGAACCACCCCCCCCTCCCCAACCATAGTAGAGAATTAAGTGGAAGATAATGAATGAATAAGGTGACACGGTGGCTTAGTGGTTAGCATGTTCTCCTCTCAGCGCTGTGGATTCCCGGTTCGAATCCCCATCTCGGTGGATTTTCCATGTTTTCCCCGTGTCTGCGTGGGTTTCCTCCGGGTTCTCCGGTTTCCTCCCACAGTCCAAAAACATGGATTTAAGGTAAATTGAATCCTCTAAATTGCCCCATATAGTGTGTGACTGAGTGTGCCCCCCTGTCCTGGGTGTATCTGCCCAGCACCCGAATTGTTCTCACCTGGATGGGCATGGGGAACACCCCGACCCTAGTAGAGAATAAAGTGGAAGATAATGAATGAATGAGGCGGCACGGTGGTTTAGTGGTTGGCATGTTCTCCTCTCAGCGCTAGGGATTCCCGGTTCGAATCCCAATCTGGGTGGATTTTCCATGTTCTTCCCGTGTCTGCGTGGGTTTCCTCCGGGTTCTCCGGTTTCCTCCCACAGTCCAAAAACATAGATCAAGGTCAATTGAATTCTCCAAATTGCCCCATATAGAGTGTGTCTGTGTGAGTGAGTGTGTGTCCAGTGATAGATTGGCGCCCTGTCCTGGGTGTATCTGCCCAGCGCCCGAAACGTTCTCCCCTGAATGGGCATGGGGAACCCCCCCCCCCCAAATTCTTTTTTTATTGTGTTCAACAGTGTCAAGACACCCCCCCCCCCCCCCCTCAGAACCCACTTACATAAGCGAGCTTGTTTCGCCCAAGGGCCAATCAGATGCTCGCATTTGCACGCAGCATGTTAAACCCTCAGAATCTGTATTTAAAAGCTTTTTTTGTAAAGAAGTGTTACTGCATGTTATTTAAAGAGTTTCTCGTATTGTCCTTCACTAAATGTCAGAGGGGTTTTTTTTAATAATGACCGCAGTGTTTGTTTTTTTTAGAGGATCCTGTGTTCTGGATCTGTTTTTGAAGCTAAATAAAAAATCCCACTCCGTGTCCTGTGGTGTTCCACTGGATTGTCTTTATGAATCTTTCTTTGGAAAAAAGCACATTTACATGTTTTCCTCTTTTATGTGAAAGAGTTATCGGTTGTTGGTGTTTTTAGCAGGGCGGCACGGCGGCTTAGTGGTTGGCATGTTCTCCTCTCAGCACTAGGGATACCCGGTTCGAGTTTCCATGTTCTCCCCGTGTCCGTGTGGGTTTCCTCCGGGTTCTCCGGTTTCCTCCCACAGTCCAAAAACATGGATCAAGTCAATTGAGTTCTCCAAATTGCCCCATATAGAGTGTGTCTGTGTGAGTGAGTGTGTGCCCAGTAATAGATTGGCGTCCTGTCCTGGGTGTATCTGCCCAGCACCCGAAACATTCTCCCCTGGATGGGCATGGGGAACCCCCCCCCCCGCAACCCTAATATAGGATAAAGTGGAAGATGATGGATGGATGGTGTTTTTAGCCAAACAGTGTTATCACATGAAGATGGAGCTTGTTGTTTAACAGTTTGAATTCATCATACATTATATTTAATTAACAGAATAATGTAAATCAGATTGTGAATATATATTTTTTTGACTTATTATTCTTCCAGGGTGTCAGCAGTGGCTTAGTGGTTAGCATGTTCTCCTCTCAGCGCTAGGGATTCCCGGTTTGAATCCCCATCTGGGTGGAGTTTCCATGTCTCTCCCCCCCCCCCCCCCCATGTCTGCATGGGTTTCCTCCGGGTTCTCCGGTTTCCTCCCACAGTCCAAAAATATGGATCAAGTTAATTGAGTTCTCCAAATTGCCCCATATAGAGTGTGTCTGTGTGAGTGAGTGTGTGCCCATCGATGGATTGGCGCCCTGTCCTGGGTGTATCTGCCCAGCGCCCGAGACGTTCTCCCCTGGATGGGCATGGGGAACCCCACCGCGACCCTAATAGAGGATAAAGCGGGAGATAATGAATAAATGAATGAAAATAAACTCCAACATAAGACCTGTGAAAGCTTTATATAAACATCCAGCCATCCATTATCTTCACTTTATCCTCTATTACGGTCGTGGGGGGGGTTCCCCATGCCCATCCAGGGGAGAACGTCTCGGCCGCTGGGCAGATACACCAAGGACAGGGCGCCAATCCATCGCTGGGCACACACTCACTCACACAGACACTCTATATGGGGCAATTTGGAGAACTCAATTGACTTGATCCATGTTTTTGGACTGTGAGAGGAAACCGGAGAACCCGGAGGAAACCCACATGGACATGGGGAGAACATGGAATCTCCACCAGATTGGGATTCGAAACGGGAATCCCTAGCACTGAGAGGAGAACATGCTAACGTTTCAGTTAAATAATGTATTTGAAACAGAATACAGTGAGTTCAGTGTGTAATATAAAGTTTGTAACATATTTAACATATTTTGTTTACGTTTTACAGTCACACACTGCGCATGCGCCACTTCCACGACGACGGCCCATCTTTAGTACAGTCGTTCTTATTTAATGAATTAATTCAGTTCAGCGATAGTTTTAATGCTTTGTGTTTAGTGGAGAGTTTTATAATCTCGTCAGAAAAGGTTTGAACTTTATAAACGTGTCTTTTTTTTGCACTTTTAACATCATTCTTCTCTTTCAACACGAAACTATAAACCGTAATCCTGCTGGGCGTTCCGAGTTCAGGGAGTCGATTCTGCTTGCTTCAGCGTATCGACTCCAAACTGATTCACCACCCACTCCGGCGTTCTCATCGTCCCACAATCGCTGCACTTAACTAATTTTACACACAATCAGCCAATTAAAACATTTACAGCCTGTTTATCTTTAAAAATAACCCGGTTTCACCTTCGAAATTAATTATTGTGGGATAATTGTACCTTAGCTGCACGTAGAGAAATGTAAATTTCCATATTGTGGGACAAATAAAGGTCTAACTTATCTGTCATTAGTCTAATTAACACCACAGCAAATCCTAAATTTACTTACGTATAATAATAAAAAATAATAATTACTAGTATTATAAACGGACTAGTTACTAGTTAAAGAAAATTCTGTAACGTCCACTTTAAAAATATATATATATTCATTCATTCATTATCTTCCGCTTTATCCTCTATTAGGGTCGCAGTGGGGTTCCCCATGCCCATCCAGGGGAGAACGTCTCGGGCGCTGGGCAGATACACCCAGGACAGGGCGCCAATCTATCACTGGACACACACTCACACAGACACACTCTATATGGGGCAATTTGGAGAACTCAATTGACTTGATTCATGTTTTTGGACCGTAGGAGGAAACCGGAGAACCCGGAGGAAACCCATGCAGACACCGGGAGAACATGGAAACTCCACCCAGATGGGGATTCGAACCGGGAATCCCTAGCGCTGAGAGGAGAACATGCTAACCACTAAGCCACCATGCCACCATATATATATATATATATATATATATAGAAATATTCAACCCCCTCACCTCCAAAGACATTATAGAGATGTGGATGAAAGACAATGACAATAAATGACAAAAAAAACTCATTAAACAACAAACAGCATTTATTATTTATTAATACATATTTGAGTTATTTTGACAGAAGTTGACTTTGAAGTTCAAATGAAAAATGTAACTTAAATGTAGTTCTGTTTCAACTCCACTTCAGTCCATAGAACCTGTCAGAAAGCTTTCAAAACAACAATATTACATAGGGGTTGAATAATTGTGACATGGCTATCTTAACAAAATATACTGTTACACAGAAATACTATATCATGAATTTTCTGTTCTGATTTTATGTATCACTCAACTCATAAAGAAGTCACCCAAAGCAGAATCTTGCTATATCAAAAAACATATTGATAAATCCTTAAAATCTTTGGGGGGGTTGAATATTTCTGATATATACATATATAGTTTCCCTGGGCGGCACGGTGGTTTAGTGGTTAGCATGTTCTCCTCTCAGCGCTAGGGATTCCCCGTTCGAATCCCCATCTGGGTGGAGTTTCCATGTTCTCCCCGTGTCTGCGTGGGTTTCCCCCAGGTTCTCCGGTTTCCTCCCACAGTCCAAAAACATGGATCAAGTCAATTGAATTCTCCAAATTGCCCCATATAGAGTGTGTCTGTGTGAGTGAGTGTGTGCCCAGCGATAGATTGGCGTCCTGTCCTGGGTGTATCTGCCCAGCGCCCGAGACGTTCTCCCCTGGATGGGCATGGGGAACCCCACCGCGACCCTAATAGAGGACAAAGCGGGAGATAATGAATGAATGAATATATAGTTTCCATGTTCTCCCCGTGTCCGTGTGGGTTTCCTCCGGGTTCTCCGGTTTCCTCCCACAGTCCAAAAACATGGATCAAGCCAATTGAATTCTTAAAATTGCCCCATATAGAGTGTGTCTGTGTGAGTGAGTGTGTGCCCAGCGATAGATTGGCGTCCTGTCCTGGGTGTGTCTGCCCAGCGCCCGAAACGTTCTCCCCTGGATGGGCATGGGGAACCCCCCCACGACCCTAATATAGGATAAAGCGGGAGATAATGAATGAATGAATATATATCAACGCATTAAAATTTGAAACTTTTCTAGGAAGAAAAAATCCTTCATCATGTAACATTCAAAGCAGAAATTTAAGTCTTATATCCACAAAATAAATGATTTAAGGGGGTTAAGGAACACAAATATGAGGTTTGCAAAACATAATTAAAACGAATAAGGTTCCATTGTTTCTGTTTAAAGTATATTTTAAAGGCTCTGTGTTTTTTGTGGTAAAGTTTTAAACGATTTAAAAGGTTTCATTTAAAGCAGCTTTGCAGTGAAGCAATGAAGTCTAGTAATAGCACGTTGGTTGTGAATCGGTTCGTTTAAACGACTCATTTTAAGGAGTTGTTCCATTCGAACGAGTCGTGCAGTGTTATTTTTAGACGTGGTGATTATGATATAAATGAACCCTGAAGTCGATTTAAAGGTGAAATTAAAGAGACTGTGTGTAACTGTGTAACTGTAACTGTGTAACTGTAACTGTGTTAAAGAGAAGTGAGGGACGCAGGGTTTATTCAGCTCCTCTCTAAAACACAACGGCTTTACAACTATGGCCTGCGGGTGAGTGGTTCTGCTTTTATTATTATTATTATTATTATTATTATTATTATTATTTACGACGGTTTTTTTTAACGTTTAGAGCAACTTAAACAACAGTTTACTGATATAAAAAACATAAAGCATCTGTTAAACTGTGTGGCTTAATGTTAGTGTTTTATTTTGGCGGCACGGTGGCTTAGTGCTTTAGCATGTTCTCCTCTCAGCGCTAGGGATTCCCGGTTCGAATCCCCATCTGGGTGGAGTTTCCATGTTTTCCCCGTGTCTCCGTGGGTTTCCTCCGGGTTCTCCGGTTTCCTCCCACAGTCCAAAAACATGGATGGTCAATTGAATTCCCCAAAATTGCCCCATATAGAGTGTGTCTGTGTGAGTGAGTGTGTGCCCAGTGATAGATTGCCCCCCTGTCCTGGGTGTATCTGCCCAGTGCCTGAAACGTTCTCCCCTGGATGGGCATGGGGAACCCCCCCTGCGACCCTAATAGAGGATAAAGCAGAAGATAATGAATGGATGGATGAGTTTGACTTTTATTTTATTGCTGTAAATGTTGATGCATCGAGATTCCTTCAGCTTTGTGTCACAGTTTGGAAAAAAGAAAGAAAAAAAAATTCACCAGCATTAAAGTTTCAACATAAAATTCACCATTCTGCACCTCTGAGATGGAACAACACACACACACACACACACACACTCACCAGTTCCTGACCTCTAGAGGTTAAGGTCAAAACCTTTCCTTCACTTCACCATAAACTGGGTTCTTTGCATGGACATACTTTAGTTGCCATCCATCCATTATCTTCCGCTTTATCCTCTATTAGGGTCGTGGGGGGGGGGGGTTCCCCATGCCCATCCAGGGGAGAACTTGGCAGATAGACCCAGGACAGGACGCCAATCTATCACTGGGCACACACTCACACAAACACACTCTATATGGGGCAATTTGGAGAACTCAATTGACTTTATGACTGTGGGAGGAAACCGGAGAACCCGGAGGAAACCCACGCGGTCACACGGAAACTCCACCCCGATGGGGATTCAAACCGGGAATCCCTAGCGCTGAGAGGAGAACATGCTAAACCACTAAGCCACTTGCCTTAGTTACCACTGAATGCTATTTCAGTTTTATTAAACTCTGTCTTGGTGGCACGGTGCCTTAGTGCTTTAGCATGTTCTCCTCTCAGCGCTAGGGATTCCCGGTTCGAATCCCTATCTGGGTGGAGTTTCCATGTTCTCCCCGTGTCTGCGTAGGTTTCCTCCGGGTTCTCCGGTTTCCTCCCACAGTCCAAAAACATGGATCAAGTCAATTGAGTTCTCCAAATTGCTCCATATAGAGTGTGTCTGTGTGAGTGAGTGTGTTCCCAGTGATAGATTGGCGTCCTGTCCTGGGTCTATCTGCCCAGCGCCCGAAACGTTCTCCCCTGGATGGGCATGGGGAACCCCACCCCCCCACCCTTCCGTGACCCTAATAGAGGATAAAGTGGGAGATAATGAATGAATGGATGAATAAACTCTGTCTTTATAAACATTTGTCTCTTTTTATTTCCAGAAGGAGATTTTGGGGCTCGTTCCTGGTGCTGGTGGCAGTGTGCACTCAGATGAACAGTGGAAGGTGAGTCTTATGGTTCTTTATTCGTTACAGATGTAGATGCTTGAACTCATCTACAGGTTGACATATGGAATCTGTTCTGCAGCCACGTTCTGAACCAGGACCTTTCTGACATCTTCGCCGAGCTCTGGAAACTTGACGTCAATCGATTCAAACCTGGAACCGACTACAGGATCTCGCTGCAGGTACGGCGTGTCGGGTTCCTGTGGGCCCTTTGCAGAGGGACCTACAGGACGTCACTCTGACTGTGAAATCTGTACAGTTTTTAAAATAATACTATTACAACGATAAAACATTAGGATGATTAATGAACCTTAACTTGCCATGTTATTCATTCATTCATTGTCTTCCGCTTTATCCTATATTAGGGTCGCGGGGGGGGTTCCCCATGCCCATCCAGGGGAGAACATCACAGGCGCTGGGCAGATACACCCAGGACAGGGCGCCAATCTATCACTGGGCACACACTCACTCACACAAACACACTCTATATGGGGCAATTTGGAGAACTCAATTGACTTGATCCATGTTTTTGGACTGTGGGAGGAAACCGGAGAACCCGGAGGAAACCCACGCAGACACGGGGAGAACATGGAAACTCCACCCAGATGGGGATCCGAACCGGGAATCCCTAGTGCTGAGAGGAGAACATGCCAATCACTAAGCCATTTTATTCATTCATTATCTTCCGCTTTATCCTCTATATTAGGGTCGCGGTGGGGTTCCCCATGCTCTTCCAGGGGAGAACGTTTCGGGTGCTGGGCAGATACACCCAGGACAGGGCGCCAATCCATCGCTGGGCACACCCTCACTCACACAGACACACTCTATATGGGGCAATTTGGAGAACTCAATTGACTTGATCCATGTTTTTGGACTGTGGGAGGAAACCGGAGAACCCGGAGGAGACCCACGCAGACACGGGGAGAACATGGAAACTCCACCCAGATGGGGATTCAAACCGGGAATCCCTAACGCTGAGAGGAGAACATGCTAACCACTAAACCACGGTGCCATGTTATTATTTCCTGTTTTAGTTGTTTGAATGTTGTTTCTTGGTTTTTATAACTGAATGTTAATACTCGTATGATGGTACGACCTTCACAGGGCCGAGCTGGATTTGTTTCCCCCGGCAGTAAGGTAGTAGTTGATCATGCGTCTGCTCCGTTCTTCTCCTACGTGAACGAGAACAAGCTGAGATCCATCGTTACCTTTGCACGTAAGAGAAATGGCCAGGTCACATGGCTGCGTTTGCTTCTTATTCTGCCGTCACATGTTCCGTCTAATCGCAGGGTTTATGAAGCTGCTGGATAACTATGAGAGGTCCACTGGCGTGGCTGAGAGGGTGACAGCAGAGGAGATGATGGAGAACAATGCCTTCCTGGATGCCGTATTAGACACAGCTGTCATGAAAGTAGGGACTCGGTCATGTTCTCGGTGCAACAAACAGCACATAATGTCATGTTTTTAACAAGAATATAATAAGCACTGCAGAAAATCTATGTTGAAACTAAGAAAAATAAACACAGATCAAGAAAAAAATGTACATGAAGCAAGTAAAATGATCTGTAAATATAAGTTAATGTATCTTGTTGAGATTTCGTTTCTATAAACTAGATTTTTTTTTTATCTAACACAAAAATAACAATAATAATTCATTCATTCATTATCTTCCGCTTTATCCTCTATTAGGGTCCAGGGGAGAACGTTTCGGGCGCTGGGCAGACACACCCAGGACAGGACGCCAATCTATCACTGGACACACACTCACTCACACAGACACACTCTATATGGGGCAATTTGGAGAACTCAATTGACTTGATCCATGTTTTTGGACTGTGGGAGGAAACCGGAGAACCCGGAGGAAACCCACGCGGACACGGGGAGAACATGGAAACTCCACCCAGATGGGGATTCCAACCGGGAATCCCTAGCGCTGAGAGGAGAACGTGCCAACCACTAAGCTACCGTGCCGCCGATTTGGGATTTATTATTCATTCATTCATTCATTATCTCCCGCTTTATCCTCTATTAGGGTCGCGGTGGGGTTCCCCATGCCCATCCAGGGGAGAACGTCTCGGGCGCTGGGCACATACACCCAGGACAGGGCGCCAATCCATCGCTGGGCACACACTCACTCACACACACACTCTATATGGGGCAATTTTTGCGAATTCAATTGACTTGATCCATGTTTTTGGACTGTGGGAGGAAACCGGAGAACCCGGAGGAAACCCACACGGACACGGAGAGAACATGGAAACTCCACCCAGATGGGGATTCGAACCGGGAATCCCTAGCGCTGAGAGGAGAACATGCTAACCACTAAGCCACCGTGCCGCCGATTTGGGATTTATTAGTTATAATAAATAAGTTGTGTTGTTTGTTTCTCAGAGAGCTCATCAGTACCTGGTGAGAAAAGGAAAGTCCAGCTCCGACCTGAGACAGTTCAAAAATCAGCTGTACAACATGTGGTTTCAGCTCTACCACAGAGACCGGAGCGGCGGGTGAGCGGTTGTGGAAGATCTCATCCATCTTTTATCTAGAACCCTCAATGAGTTTTCCCTCCAACAGCATTTATAACAGAACCTTCTGAATTATCACTCTGTTTACAGACAGGACTCTTGTGGATTCGAGCACGTGTTCGTTGGCGAGACAAAGTTTGGACGTGATATCATGGGTCTCCACAATTGGGTCCAGTTTTACCTTCAGGAGAAGCAGAACCTTCTGGATTATAAGGGATACAAGTCTGGGAGATATGATATGGTAATAAATATAAACTTAATCTTCTGGACGATCGATGAGAGAAATGCGGTAGATTTCCATGTAATTTGAGTCACATGTATTTTTTCTGTCCCTCACTACATTAAATTCTGGTCCTTTCTGGACTTTGATATCATGTCAATCATCCTAACTTTTAACATTCATTCATTCATTCATTATCTCCCGCTTTATCCTCTATTAGGGTCGCGGTGGGGTTCCCCATGCCCATCCAGGGGAGAACGTCTCGGGCGCTGGGCAGATAGACCCAGGACAGGACGCCAATCTATCGCTGGGCACACACTCACTCACACAGACACATTCTATATGGGGCAATTTGGAGAACTCAATTGACTTGATCCATGTTTTTGGACTGTGGGAGGAAACCGGAGAACCCGGAGGAAACCCACGCAGACACGGGGAGAACATGGAAACTCCACCCAGATGGGGATTCGAACCGGGAATCCCTGGTGCTGAGAGGAGAACATGCTAAACCACTAAGCCACCGTGCCACCCGTAATATGACTTCTCAATAAAAAAATTCATTCATTCATTCATTCATTATCTTCCGCTTTATCCTCTATTAGGGTCGCGGTGGGGTTCCCCATGCCCATCCAGGGGAGAACGTCTCGGGCGCCGGGCAGATACACCCAGGACAGGGCGCCAATCCATCGCTAGGCACACACTCACTCACTCACTCACACTCACTCTATATGGGGCAATTTGGATAATTCAATTGACTTGATCCATGTTTTTGGACTGTGAACCTGGAGGAAACCCACGCAGACACGGGGAGAACATGGAAACTCCACCCAGATGGGGCTTCGAACCGGGAATCCCTGGTGCTGAGAGGAGAACGTGCTAACCACTAAGCCACCGTGCCACCCAATAAAAAAAGTTATTAAAAAAAACAAAACTAAAACTTAATCACAGAGATGTATCTTTTCATTCAGATCAGAGACTCCGTTACTCAGTACCGGTGTTTCTCTCTTCACTCTGTTCTCTGAGGATCAGGACCATGGACAGAGCAGATATCATTAGCGAGGTGGTTGATTGTCACACATTCGTCTCATTGCTCCTCCTCTATGGTTCTCTGGTTGCAGCCAGATGAGGATGACCACGTCATGAACGTGCAGTTCAGCTGGCACGACCTGGTCAAGCCGGTGGGCAGCACCTTCATCGGCGTCAGTCCAGAGTTCGAGATGGCCGTCTTCACCATCCTCTTCCTGACATCTCCGGAGAAATCCACCAACGCCGTGGTCAACATGGACCAGTATCAACTGGAGATGGTGGTTCACAGACACGGACGCGCCATCGGGACCTGCTACCCCAAACTCCTGAGCAGCAACAGCAGGCACATTTAACATGTTCCTGTCATACGCTTTGGAAGGTTCTCCAGCTTTGTTAGAGTGACCCAGTGTATCACCATGATGTCATTTTAATAATAAAACATTCTTTTAGTTCTTTGTGGCCGCAACAAGAAACATCTTTCTAAAGTTCTGATGAACTGCCTTCCCTTTTATTTTAAGAGCGTTTGCTTTAATTGTAGCTTATAAACATCTCTGCTTCTCATTTTAACCTGCATTTCCATTTTAAATAGTTAACAAAATCCTTTATTTCATTTAGATATTTCCTAATAATAAACCGTGTGTATTGGTTCTAATAAAATAGAACCATTGGAGTCGATATGTAATGTTTTTACTGTTTATTTTGTTATTTTGTTTCTTTTCCAACATTTTGCTGTGGAATCTGCTCTGTTGGAAAACTTTAAATAAATCTGACATCGCAGTTCATGGTTTCTGCTGCGAGTTTTTTAATCAGGATGAGAAAACACGCGGAACAGAGATGCGTCTGCCCTGTGATTACTGAGGTATTAAAGTAAAGTGTATCAGGCAGCGGTTTGGCTGTAATGTTGGTGCTGCATTTCATTGGTCGGTCATCAGTTCATCAGCGCCTTCATCAGTTTATTTACATTTAAAGCTCATAATACCTACCGACGGTCAAGACTTGTATCTTTCCACATATACCTGAGGAGAACATGCAAATCTTCTGTGATGCCTGCCCACCATCAGGGTTCCCAACTCCATCCATCCATCCATTATCTTCCGCTTTATCCTCTATTAGGGTCGCGGGGGGGTTCCCCATGCACATCCATTGGAGAACGTTTCGGGCGCTGGGCAGATAGACCCAGGACAGGACGCCAATCTATCACTGGGCACACACTCACTCACACACACACACTCTATATGGGGCAATTTGGAGAATTGATCCGCGGCACGGTGGTTTAGTGGTTAGCATGTTCTCCTCTCAGCACTAGGGATTCCCGGTTCGAATCCCCATCTGGATGGAGTTTCCATGTTCTCGTGTCCGCGTGGGTTTCCTCCGGGTTCTCCGGTTTCCTCCCACAGTCCAAAAACATGGATCAAGTCAATTGAGTTCTCCAAATTGCCCCATATAGAGTGTGTCTGTGTGAGTGAGTGTGTGATAGATTGGTGTCCTGTCCTGGGTGTATCTGCCCAGCGCCCGAAACGTTCTCCCCTGGATGGGCATGGGGAACCCCCCCCTTCCCCGGTGACCCTAATAGAGGATAAAGCGGGAGATAATGAATGAATGGATGTATCAGGCAGCAGTTTGGCTGTAATGTTGGTGCTGCATTTCATTGGTGGGTCAGGTTACATTTAAAGCTCGTAATACTTACAGAAGGTCAAGACTGGTATCTTTTCACATATACCTGAGGAGAACATGCAAACTTCACAAAACTTCTTCTGTGATGCCTGCCCACCATCAGGGTTCTCAACTCAACTCAATTTTATTTATAAAGCACTTTAAAAAACAACAGCAGCTGTAACAAAGTGCTGTACATAGTTTAAACTTAAAATGATAAAAAACAAAAATACAATATCCATCCATCCATTATCTTCCGCTTTATCCTATATTAGGGTCGCGGTGGGGGGGGTTCCCCATGCCCATCCAGGGGAGAACGTTCCGGGCGTTGGGCAGATAGACCCAGGACAGGACACCAATCTATCACTGGGCACATTCTCACTCACACAGATGGGGCAATTTGGGCACATTCTCACTCACACAGACACACTCTATATGGGGCAATTTGGAGAATTCAATTGACTTGATCCATGTTTTTGGAGTGTGGGAGGAAACCGGAGAACCTGGAGGAAACCCACACGGACCCATGCTAACCACTAAGCCACCGTGTCACCCTCAACTCAACTCAACTCAATTTTATTCATAAAGCACTTTAAAAAAACAACAGCAGCTGCAAAAAAGTGCTGTACGGTGTTTAAACTTAAAATTATAGAAAACAAGAATACAATATAAACAATAAAACAATACATCAAGTAAAACACTAAAAGGTTATTACAACCAATGTAAAGTCATGGTGTAGTAAAAGCCATTTTACCCAGGATGACAGAAATAAACTCCTAATATACTAGTATTTCTTGACAGTGTGGATTTGTGTCATGTTCTCTGTTGGGTGTCACTCATTCATTCATTCATTCATCCATTATCTTCCACTTTATCCTCTATTAGGGTCGCGGGGGGGGGGGGGGTGTTCCCCATGCCCATCCAGGGGAGAACGTTTCGGGCGCTGGGCAGATACATCCAGGACAGAACACCAATCTATCACTGGGCAGACACTCACTCACTCAAAGACACTCTATATGGGGCAATTTGGAGAATTCAATTGACTCGATCCATGTTTTTGGACTGTGGGAGGAAACCGGAGAACCCGGAGGAAACCCACACGGACACGGGGAGAACATGGAAACTCCACCCAGATGGGGATTCGAACCAGGAATCCCTAGCGCTGAGAGGAGAACATGCTAACCACTAAGCCACCGTGCCGCCTCAAATAAACCTATGCAGCTTTAAAAACAATAATATAAACCTCACCAGTTTTATCCAGATAAGAATGATCCATCCAGGGTTTGTTTTTATTTTGAAACCAATTAAAAGTCTGCTGTAATATAATTGGTGGTATTAATATTGCTGTTTGTTCTCACTTGCATCATTATAACTGGACGTGGACGCGGTCACTCGTCTCCTCCGCTGTAATGTCATCATGATTATCCTCCCACTGCAGTTCAGTCCTACGACGTTCTCTCAGTGTTATGTTGGATTCTTTCTTATTTATCAAGTAAATGGTTGAACTTTTTCAACTTTAAATCTTTTAAAATCTATTTTTTCAAACACTGGCCTCGGTATACAGTTTATCAGTTCACTCATCACAACAAAACACTGAGAAAACACTGAGAAAACACTGAAAATTGTTCAACAGAGTGTTGCATAAAACAGTAATTCATTCTTTATCTTTCACTTAGGCGGCACGGTGGCTTAGTGGTTGGCATGTTCTCCTCTCAGCACTAGGGATTCCCGGTTCGAACCCCCATCTGGGTGGAGTTTCCATGTTCTCCCCGTGTCCCCGTGTCGTGGGGGGGGGGTTCCCCATGCCCATCCAGGGGAGAACGTTTCAGGCGCTGGGCAGATACACCCAGTACAGGACGCCAATCTATCACTGGACACACACTCACTCACACATACACACTCTATATGGGGCAATTTGGATTTGCGTGGGTTTCCTCCGGGTTCTCCGGTTTCCTCCCACAGTCCAAAAACCATGGATCGAGTCAATTGAGTTCAGCAAATTGCCCCATATAGAGTGTGTCTGTGTGAGTGAGTGTGTGTCCAGTGATAGATTGGCGCCCTGTCCTGGGTGTATCTGCCCAGCGCCCGAAATGTTCTCCCCTGGATGGGCATGGGGAACCCCCCCCCCCCCCCCCCCGCCACCCTAATATAGGATAAAGCGGGAGATAAGGGATGGATCTTCCACTTAATCCTGTACTAGGGTCACAGTGGGTGGGGTTCTGGTTCTCTATGCCCATCCAGGGGAGAACGTTTCGGGCGCTGGGCAGATAGACCCAGGACAGGACGCCAATCTATCACTGAACACACACACACTCACACAGAGACACACTTAAACAAACACTATATGGGGCAATTTAGAGCATTCATTTGATCTTGAATCTATGTTTTTGGACTGTGGAAGCCACCCTGCCGCCCAATACAATGATATATTCATGAATGATGCCACAATCTTCCGCTGCATCCTCTATTAGGGGGGGGGGGGTTCCCCATGCCCATCCAGGGGAGAACGTTTCGGGCGCTGGGCAGATAGACCCAGGACAGGACACCAATCTATCGCTGGGCACACACTCACTCACACAGACACACTCTATATGGGGCAATTTGGAGAATTCAATTGACTTGATCCATGTTTTTGGACTGTGGGAGGAAACCGAAGAACCCGGAGGAAACCCACATGGACACGGGGAGAACATGGAAACTCCACCCAGATTGGGATTCGAACCGGGAATCCCTAGCGCTGAGAGGCGAACGTGCTAACCACTTAACCATCGTGCCGCTTATTTAATTTATTAATTAAAAAGTTAATGAAACTCATCTTAATGTTTAATGTTATGTTTACTTTTTTTTAAGTTTATTTGAATTAAACCGACTTTTAAACGTTACAGTTATGAGGCCGGAACTGAACCTATATATGCAGTTCAACCCGGTATGTTTTTCCTGTTGCGCCGTCATTCACATGTTTAGTTGCTGGTGGTTGTAAAGTTGTTGATATGAAGGTTTAAAGGTGAAACGGGATCAAAACAGAAGGGAACGCCATGGAGCTGCTGAACGATGACTTCGGGGCAATGTCGCACCAGCAGCTCGCGGCTCCGGTGGATACGGTGGAGGTAAGAGACGCCGGAGCTGCAGCATGACGCGCTAACGAGCTAACAGCCCTCACTGATCACCTGATCAGCTTCCGATCAGCGATCAATACATTACCTCAGAATGTATATATATATATATATATATATCAAAGTGGGTGGAGTTTCCATGTTCTCCCCGTGTCCGTGTGGGTGTCCTCCGGGTTCTCCGGATTTCCTCCCACACTTCAAAAACATACGAGGTCAATCGAGTTCTCCAAATTGCCCCATATAGAGTGTGTGTGTGTGAGTGTCTGTCCAGTGATAGATTGGCGTCCTGTCCTGGGTGTATCTGCCCAGCGCCTGAAACGTTCTCCCCTGGATGGGCATGGAGAACCCCACCGTGACCCTAATAGAGGATAAAGCGGAATATAATGTGTGTGTATATATATATATTATGTATAGGGTGGCACGATGGCTTAGTGGTTTAGCATGTTCTCCTCTCAGCACTAGGGATTCCCGGTTCGAATCCCCATCTGGGTGGAGTTTCCATGTTCTCCCCATGTCCGCGTGGGTTCCTCCGGGTTCTCTGGTTTCCTCCCACAGTCCAAAAACATGGATCAGATCAATTGAGTTCTCCAAATTGCCCCATATAGAGTGTGTGTGTCTGTGTGAGTGAGTGTGTGCCCAGCGATAGATTGGCGCCCTGTCCTGGGTGTATCTGCCCAGTGCCCGAGGAACCGCCCCCACCCCCATATATAAATTCATTCATTCATCCATCCATTACCTTCCGCTTTATCCTCTATTAGGGTCGCGGGGGGTGGTTCCCCATGCCCATCCAGGGGAGAACGTCTCGGGCGCTGGGCAGATACACCCAGGACAGGACACCAATCTATAACTGGGTACACACTCACTCACACAGACACACTCTATATGGGGCAATTTGGAGAATTCAATTGACCTCGAATGTTTTTGAAGTGTGGGAGGAAATCCGGAGAACCCGGAGGAAACCCACGCGGACACGGGGAGGACATGGAAACTCCACCCAGATGGGGATTCGAACCGGGAATCCCTAGCGCTGAGAGGAGAACGTGCTAAACCACTAAGCCACCGTGCCGCCTATATATATATATACTGAGTGAAGTGAGCACATGTGCCCAGAGTGGTGGGCAGCCCTCTATACAGTGCCGTATAGGGGCAATTGGGGTTTCAGCCATTGTACTTTATAGGACCAAGAATCAAACCTTGGACCTTCAGGTCACAAGGCCGGTTCCTTAACCACATAGCCCTACTGACAACTTATATTGTGGCCACATGGTTCTTTAAACCCGGTTCTTGTTGTGTGAGTATTTGCTGTTTAATGCCCTTTCGTTCTGTCTTTAGGAGAAATGGAAGTTGCTGCCAGCTTTTCTGAAGGTGAGTGAGATTGTGAGATTGTTTAACGGTAAGACTGTGAGTATCAAACTGAGAGTCAGCTCCTGTCTCCTCATGTGAAGGTTAAAGGTCTGGTGAAGCAGCACATCGATTCGTTTAACTACTTCATTAACGTGGAGGTGAGTACCGTGGACGAGATCCAGCCGTTCGGGGTTTTCTGCTTTAAATTCATTCATTCATTCATTCATTATCTTCCGCTTTATCCTCTATTAGGGTCGCGGTGGGGTTCCCCATGCCCATCCAGGGGAGAACATCTCGGGCGCTGGGCAGATAGACCCAGGACAGGGCGCCAATCCATGGCTGGGCACACACTCACTCACCCAGACACACTCTATATGGGGCAATTTGGAGAACTCAATTGACTTGATCCATGTTTTTGGACTGTGGGAGGAAACCGGAGAACCCGGAGGAAACCCACGCAGACACGGGGAGAACATGGAAACTCCATCCAGATGGGGATCCGAATTGGGAATCCCTAGTGCTGAGAGGAGAACATGCTAACCACTAAGCCATGTTATTCATTCATTATCTCCCGCTTTATCCTCTATTAGGGTCGCGGTGGGGTTCCCCATGCCCATCCAGGGGAGAACATCTCGGGCCTGGGCAGATACACCCAGGACAGGGCGCCAATCCATCGCTGGACACACTCACTCACACAGACACACTCTATATGGGGCAATTTTGAGAACTCAATTGACTTGATCCATGTTTTTGGACTGTGGGAGGAAACCGGAGAACCCGGAGGAAACCCACGCAGACACGGGGAGAACATGGAAACTCCACCCAGATGGGGATTCGAACCGGGAATCCCTAGAGCTGAGAGGAGAACGTGCTGACCACTAAGCCATGTTATTCATTCATTATCTCCCGCTTTATCCTCTATTAGGGTCGCGGTGGGTTCCCCATGCCCATCCAGAGGAGAACGTCTCGGGCACTGGGCAGATAGACCCAGGACAGGGCGCCAATCCATCGCTGGGCACACACTCACTCACACTCTATATGGGGCAATTTGGAGAACTCAATTGACTCGATCCATGTTTTTGGACTGTGGGAGGAAACCGGAGAACCCGGAGGAAACCCACGCAGACACGGGGAGAACATGGAAACTCCACCCAGATGGGGATTCGAACCGGGAATCCCTAGTGCTGAGAGGAGAACATGCCAACCACTAAGCCAGCGTGCCGCCCGCTTTAAATTTTCTCTGTTTGTTTTTTTCCAGATAAAAAAGATCATGAAGGCTAACGAGAAGATCACGAGTGACGCCGACCCCATGTGGTACCTCAAGTACGACGGCTGTTTTAATTCCTCCATAACAACAAATGTGCACTCTTTATGTAGATGAATATGGCTGTAGCCTGCTGGTTAGAGTTTGTATGTTCTCCTCATGCCTCAGTTGGTTTACATTCCTCACACAATCCCAAAATGGGTCATTTTAAATTAAATTGGGTCATTTATTCCTTCGTCACATTTTCCCTATAGTCGACTGATGGTCGAATCAGTTAAAATTTCACCACAAGATGGCGCTAAGGGCGTAGTTTCTAAAGAATATATATATTTTTTTATATTTTACTTGTTTTTCTAACAAAAGAAAACCTTTTTTTTTTGGTTTTTCTTTTTTCTTCTAAAAATTAGGATGATTTTATTTGACAAAAGGCTATATATATAATGAAAACAAAGACATTTCATGTAAAAACTAATGCTTAGCAGCAGCCATGGGCGCCCCCATGTGGTCAAAATGGTGCATTCGACTATGAGGTTCATAGTCGACTACGGTTCTCTGAATCGAATCGTCGAATCAGCGAATATTGCAGCTCACCCCTAATATTTATATTGTGTATTTGGTCATTTATTGGACGCTTTTATCCAAAGCGACTTACAAGGTGAACACAGGGTTCATCACAACATCCCTGGAGCAATGAGGGTTAAGGGTCTTGCTCAAGGACCCACATTGGTAACTTCAGTGGACCTGGGATTTGAACCCCCAACCTTCAGATTGACAGCCCAACACCCTAACCACTGAGCTACCACTCCCAAAATGGGGCGGTTGACTTTTTAAAGAGGACTTTCATCATGCCATGACCCTTTAAAGCTTTAAAAACTTCTGCAGTCTTTGATGTAGGTGAATTTATTCAGCTCTGTGTTACAGGTACCTCAATATTTATGTTGGAATGCCGGATGTGGAGGAGAGCTTTAATGTAACCAGACCTGTCTCACCACACGAGGTAACTGTGATTTGTTCAGTAATTTATAGAATCGACCAGCTTTAGTGTTCTGGACACATGGACTGGGATTCAGCATCATGAGATGGATTACCGTATTTTCCGGACTATGAGGCGCACCTAAAACCCTAAACTGTTCCCAGAAATCGGACGTGCGCCTTATAATCCTTATAATCCGGTGCGCCTTATACGTGTACTGAGTTCCAAATTCTATAAAAGTATTGTTGTGCGACCGGGTGGTTTTTTTCCACACATCGCCGCCCTGCTGATCTGTGACTCCATGCGCGCTCATCTCACAGAAAAGCCGAGTGAAGAAAATTAATTCGGAGCTTGCGGTCATTCCGGGAGGATTAAATAAAGAACTCCGACCGCTGGACATTGGTGTAAACGGGGCGTTTAAAGTAAAGTTGCGGGCGGCGTGGGAGCGATGGATGATAGACGGTGAACACACGTTTACTAAAACTCGGGAGGCGGCGGCGGGGCGAGTTACGCCACCGTCTGTGAATGGATTGTGGACGCCTGGGCTGAGGTTTCTGCCGTGACCGTCGTCCGAGCTTCACGAAAGCCGGCATCGTCGCCGAACGGCCGCCCGGAGACGAGACGGACTCGGACATCGATGAGGGGGAACCCGGAGTGCTCGATAGAGAACCAGCTTTTTAATTCAGACACAGAAGACGAGGACTTTGATGGATTTGTGGGAGAAGAGATTTAAATAATGTGTGTTTTATCAAGTAGTAGAATAAACTTCAATTATAAATCAGCGTTTTGCATCCTTTACTTTTCTTGTAGATCGTATGTTTTAACGAGTGTCTTATAATACAGAGCCGTACAGAATAAGTA
Organism: Corydoras sp. C115; assembly: GCA_019802505.1. Classification (NCBI taxonomy): domain Eukaryota; kingdom Metazoa; phylum Chordata; class Actinopteri; order Siluriformes; family Callichthyidae; genus Corydoras; species Corydoras sp. C115. Next base: position 161,998 of record JAFMOC010000288.1, read on the forward strand.
CCGTACAGAAATAGAGTCCCTAATTCAGACTGCGCCTTATAATACGGTGCGCCTTATGGTCCAGAAAATACGGTACTTTAAAGCTAGAATCAAATAAAAAAGACTTTCAACTCTGTTTTTACGTCCAAGTGTCGTCTGAGGGACATGACCTACTCTGCTCCCATCACGGTGGACATTGAGTACACCAGAGGCAGCCAGAGGATCATCCGCAACGCTTTGCCTGTAGGACGGTATGAGGAGCTCACCACCACCAGCAGCAGCGTTGAGCTTATCTTTTATAATTAGCATGTTATCCTCTCAGCTCTAGGGATTCCCAGTTGGAATCCCCATCTGGGTGGAGTTTCCATGTCCTCCCCGTGTCCGCGTGGGTTTCCTCCGGGTTCTCCGGTTTCCTCCCACAGTCCAAAAACATGGATCAAGTCAATGGAGTTCTCCAAATTGCCCCATATAGAGTGTGTCTGTGTGAGTGAGTGTGTGTCCAGCAATAGATTGGCGCCCTGTCCTGGGTGTATCTGCCCAGCGCCCGAAACGTTCTCCCCTGGATGTGCATGGGGAACCCCACCGCGACCCTAATATTGAGGAGCCTATTGCAGCCAATTTTCCAACTCGGCTTTGCACCCTTCAGATTTAACCATATGACCACAAGTGCCCAGCAGTGATGCACTGACCATCCCAGACATCCATCCATTATCTTCCGCTTTATCCTCTATTAGGGTCGCGGTGGGGTTCCCCATGCCCATCCAGGGGAGAACATCTCAGGCGCTGGCAGATACACCCAGGACAGGACACCAATCTATCCCTGGGCACACACTCACGCACACACATACTCTATATGGGGCAATTTGGAGAACTCAATTGACTTGATCCATGTTTTTGGACTGTGGGAGGAATCTGGAGAACCCGGAGGAAACCCACGCAGACACGGGGAGAACATGGAAACTCCACCCAGATGGGGATTCGAACCGGGAATCCCTAGTGCTGAGAGGAGAACATGCAAACCACTAAGCCACCGTGCCGCCCTTCATATATTATCTCTCTTAAAACAGGATGCCCATCATGCTGCGCAGTTCCAACTGTGTGCTGACAGGAAAGACCCCAATGGAGTTCTCAAAACTTAACGAATGCCCCCTAGATCCAGGTAGGTCATTGGAGGTAATGAGATTCTTCTTCTTAAATAACCAAAACCATTCATTCATTCATTATCTCCCGCTTTATCCTCTATTAGGGTCGCGGGAGGGTTCCCCATGCCCATCCAGGGGAGAACATCTCGGGCGCTGGGCAGATACACCCAGGACAGGGCGCCAATCCATCGCTGGGCACACACTCACTCACACACACACACACACACACTATATGGGGCAATTTGGAGAACTCAATTGACTTGATCCATGTTTTTGGACTGTGGGAGGAAACCGGAGAACCCGGAGGAAACCCACGCAGACACGGGGAGAACATGGAAACTCCACCCAGATTGAGATTCGAACCGGGAATCCCTAGCGTTGAGAGGAGAACATGCTAAGTCACCATGCCGCCTAACCAGAACCAATGCAGTGGAATGATTGTCCACTCTGAACCTGTGTGCAGGGGGCTATTTTATCGTCAAGGGTCAGGAGAAGGTCATTCTCATTCAGGAGCAGCTGTCAAAGAACCGCATCATTGTGGATCAGGACCGTAAAGGAACCGTGGGCGCTTCAGTGACCAGGTACCGCCATGACTGAGCACTCGCCGTATCTTCCTCCGTTGTTCGGAGGAGGCTCGCTGCTGAGAACGTCTGACATCGTTTTGTTTTTCCAGCTCCACTCATGAGAAGAAGAGCAGAACCAACATGATCGTTAAGCAGGGACGCTTTTACCTGAAGCACAACACGCTCTCTGAAGACGCCCCGATTGCCATCATCTTCAAGGTAACCAAGATGTTGGATATACAGTTGGGTATTGGGTCGTGGTTACCATGGAAACATATATAAATATAGTATACCTATACTATACTATACTGGGTGGCACGGTGGCTTAGTGGTCAGCATGTTCTCCTCTCAGCACTAAGGATTCCCGGTTCGAATCCCAATCTGGGTGGAGTTTCCATGTTCTCCCTGTGTCCGCGTGGGTTTCCTGGATGGAACATGGATCAAGTCAATTGAGTTCTCCAAATTGCCCCATATAGAGTGTGTCTGTGTGAGTGAGTGTGTGCCCAGCGATGGATTGGCGCCCTGTCCTGGGTGTATCTGCCCAGCGCCCGAAACGTTCTCCCCTGCAACACTAATATAGGATAAAGCAGGAGATAATGAATGAATAACTAATGAATGGGCGGCACGGTGGCTTAGTGGTTAGCATGTTCTCCTCTTAGCGTTAGGGATTCCCGGTTCGAATCCCCATCTGGGAGGAGTTTCCACGTTCTCCCCGTGTCCGTGTGGGTTTTCTCCGGGTTTTCCGGTTTCCTCCCACAGTCCAAAAACATGGATCAAGTCAATTGAGTTCTCCAAATTGCCCCATATAGAGTGTGTGTGTGTGAGTGAGTGTGTCCAGTGATAGATTGGCGTCCTGTCCTGGGTGTATCTGCCCAGCACCCGAAACGTTCTCCCCTGGATGGGCATGGGGAACCCCACCACGACCCTAATAGAGGATAAAGCGGAAGATAATGAATGAATACTATACTACGATTTGGCTTTTACTACACCATGACTTTACATTGGTTGTAATAACCTTTTAGTGTTTATATTAGATGTATTGTTTTATTGTTTATATTGTATTGTATTGTTTTTTATCATTTTAAGTTTAAACACCGTACAGCACTTTGTTGCAGCTGCTGTTGTTTTTTAAAGTGCTTTATAAATAAAATTGAGTTGAGTTGATGCTGTAGTCAAAATGTAAACTTGCTTCATAGAGTGTGTATCTTCTTGTACTTATACATACTTTGTGAAAAACTATTATACAATAGGGTAAAAAAGGTGGTAGTTACAACGTACTGACCAACAGGGGGCGCACGGTGCCAGTAAATCACAGTTTCGTTAATAAAACGATGCAAAAAGATTCCTCACAACTTAATTCATTCATCCATTCATTATCTCCCGCTTTATCCTCTATTAGGGTCGTGGTTGGATTCCCCATGCCCATCCAGGGGAGAACGTCTCGGGCGCTGGGCAGATACACCCAGGACAGGGCGCCAATCCATCGCTGGGTACACAATCACACACTCAAACACACTCTATATGGGGCAATTTAGAGAACTCAATTAACTTGATCCATGTTTTTGGACTGTGGGAGGAAACCGGAGAACCCGGAGGAAACCCACGCGGACACAGGGAGAACATGGAAACTCCACCCAGATGGGGATTCGAACCGGGAATCCGTAGTGCTGAGAGGAGAACATGCTAAACCACTAAGCCACCGTGCCGCCCCACATCTTAATTACTTATTTAAATTAATTTACATATTCATATTTTAAAAGTAAGTTGTGTAAAATTAGCAATATAAAAGTTATGACCGGCTGAGGCAGAAGTATAATTCTGCATAGTCACCAACACACAGTCACAATAAATAATTGTCAATCGTTAGATTTCTGTTTAATGAGACTGTCCTTAAAAAAAAGCCTTAAAACAGTAATCAGAAATATGATGATTTAAAAGTATTTAAAATGCCTTTAAACAATAAATAACATACTGAATCAGTATTGTATATGGTGGATGAATCCATCCATTCATTATCTTCCCGCTTTATCCTCTATTAGGGTCGCGGGGGGGGGGGTTCCCCATGTCCATCCAGGGGAGAAAGTTTCGGGCACTTGAATACATCCACAATGGGCGGCACGGTGGCTTAGTGGTTGGCATGTTCTCCTCTCAGCTCTTGGGATTCCAGGTTCGAATCCCCATCTGGGTGGAGTTTCCATGTTCTCCCCATGTCCGCATGGGTTTCCTCCGGGTTCTCTGATTTCCTCCCACAGTCCAAAAACATGGATCAAGTCAATTGAGTTCTCCAAACTGCCCCATATAGAGTGTGTCTGTGTGAGTGAGTGTGTCCAGTGATGGATTGGCGCCCTGTCCTGGGTGTATCTGCCCAGCGCCCGAAACGTTCTCCCCTGGATGGGCATGGGGAACCCCCCCCCCCCCCCCCCCGTGACCCTAATGGAGGATAAAGCGGATGATAATGAATGAATGGATATTGGGCGGCACAGTGGCCTCAGTGGTTAGCATGTTCTCCTCTCAGCACTAGGGATTCCCGGTTCGAATCCCCATCTGGGTGGAGTTTCCATGTTCTCCCCGTGTCCGCGTGGGTTTCCTCTGGGTTCTCCGGTTTCCTCCCACAGTCCAAAAACATGGATCAAGTCAATTGAATTCTCCAAATTGCCCCATATAGAGTGCGTCTGTGTGAGTGAGTGTGTGCCCAGCGATGGATTGGCGCCCTGTCCTGGGTGTATCTGCCCAGCGCCCGAAACGTTCTCCCCTGGATGGGCATGGGGAACCCCCCCCCCCGCGACCCTAATAGAGGATAAAGTGGAAGTTAATGAATGGATGGCTGTATCTTTGAATGAGATGAGGGTGAATCCCGGCTCGTTTACCTCTGTTCTGATCAATGAGCTGAAATGGCGGTTCAGTTTGTTTACTTTGCACTTTGCGACCAGAATAAATTCCTCTCGGCTTTTTCTTCGCAGCTTGTTGGTCTTTGAGAACGGCGCAGGTCCGCCGGCACTCTGTTTAAGCCCGCGCTCATTCCCACAGTCGCTTATTAGCATAAGTAAATGTCAGAGAGACTCGGGTGTCGCTCCTCACCTTTGAACCACCTTCTGTGTCAAATACAGACAGATGTGTTGCTTTGTTGGAACAATTACTCTCCAGTGTGCAGCGTCGACTTCATATTGTCTCTACCCCCCATCACCCCCTCACCCCCACCCCATCACCCCCTCACCCCCACCCCATCACCCCCTCACCCCCACCTGCCTGCTGTGTGTCTCTAGGCCATGGGTGTGGAGAGCGATCAGGAGATTGTGCAGATGATCGGTACGGAGGAACATGTCATGGCTGCCTTTGCCCCCAGTCTGGAGGAGTGCCAGAAGGCTCAGATCTTCACACAGACACAGGTACGTCAGGTCTGGGGAGTGGGGCAAGTTCTAAAGTTGTTAATTGCAGTCATTAACGTTAAACAATATGGCTGCTGCATCAGCGAGAGGTCCTCCATGAATACAAATCAATTCATTCATCTGTTTATTCCCAGACAAAGTAACTGTGCAGTTCATCCATCCATTATCTTCCCCTTTATCCTATATTAGGGTCGCAGAGGGGTTCCCCATGCCCATCCAGGGGAGAACGTTTCAGGCACTGGGCAGATACACCCAGGACAGGGCGCCAATCCATCGCTGGGCACACACTCACTCACACAGACACACTCTATATGGGGCAATTTGGAGAACTCAATTGACTTGATCCATGTTTTTGGACTGTGGGAGGAAACCGGAGAACCCGGAGGAAACCCACGTGGACACGGGGAGAACATGGAAACTCCACCCAGATGGGGATTCGAACCGGGAATCCCTAGCGCTGAGAGGAGAACATGCTAAACACTAAGCCACCGTGCCGCCCCACTTGTGCAGTTCAGTCTTCATGAAAAATAATATTAAAATGTGGCTGGCACAGTGGCTTAGTGGTTTAGCATGTTCTCCTCTCAGCGCTAGGGATTCCCGGTTCGAATCCCCATCTGGGTGCAGTTTCCATGTTCTCCCCGTGTCCGCGTGGGTTTCCTCCCACAGTCCAAAAACATGGATCAAGTCAATTGAGTTCTCCACATATAGAGTGTGTGTGTGAGTGAGTGTGTGTCCAGTGATAGATTGGCGTCCTGTCCTGGGTGTATCTGCCCAGCGCCCGAAACGTTCTCCCCTGGATGGGCATGGGGAACCCCCCCCCCCCGCGACCCTAATAGAGGATAAAGCGGAAGACAATGGATGGATGGATATTACATTTAGGGGTGGCATGGTGGCTTAGTGGTTTAGCATGTTCTCCTCTCAGCACTAGGGATTCCCGGTTCGAAACCCTATCTGGGTGGAGTTTCCATGTTCTCCCCGTGTCCGCGTGGGTTTCCTCCGGGTTCTCTGGTTTCCTCCCACGATCCAAAAACATGGATCAAGTCAATTGAATTCTCCAAATTGCCCCATATAGAGTGTGTGTGAGTGAGTGAGTGGATTGGCGTCCTGTCCTGGGTGTATCTGCCCAGCGCCCGAAACGTTCTCCCCTGGATGGGCATGGGGAACCCCCCCCGCGACCCTAATAGAGGATAAAGCGGAAGATAATGGATGGAATTGGACTTGTCCTAATACTTTATTGTTAATTGTGTACCATAAACATATCGTGGGTGGGGCGGATCTAAACCCTGCCTCGATGAGACAAAATAAATGGATTCCGTAATGCGGGCTGCGTCCCAACATCCCAAAACCGTGAAAACAGAGACTAAATAAATAGAGAACCCAAACTCAGGGTTCTTTTGTAGCGAACAGGAACTTAATGCTGTGATAAGAGGATCAAAGTTTTCCCTTCCTAATTGGACTTTTTAATCTTTCTCTTCTCTCCACGCTCTGCGGCAAAATCTTGCCTATAAATTTGCCGTTAAGCTGAATTAACGTATTTACACTTGTTACCAGACTGAATAATTAGGAATACCACTCTAATCAGCCCGCAGCTCGTTAGCTGCCCGATAGGAAACAATGCATGTGTGATGTACGTTCTTGAATAGCAGCTTGTTTTTGTACAAAGCTGTGACAATGGGTTTGGTAAGAAGCATATCTGCCTCCTAGCAACCTGCGTCTGAGCAGCTCCGGTGCTCGTTTGTGCGCCTGGGCCATTGTGTGTGTGGCATCGAGACTCTAATGAGCCGTGAGCTCGTGCTCCAATTGACCCAGGCAGACTTTAGATAAGGAGCATTAAAGCAAAATCATTAAAGGATGATGATTAAGGGTGGAGGAGGATGGGGAGGTGGAGGAGGATGAGGGAGGGGGGTGGTGGTGGTGGCAGGATGATTTTACTCAGCACAATAAAGCAGCATCCTTTGTTGGATGATCTCTGGGTCTTATGCAAACGTTTGGACACCATGTTTAAATGAGATGCTTTGTCATTGTTCTGCTCAGTAAGTGGACACATGCACTTTTATATTTATATATATATATATATATATATATATATATATATATATATATATATATATATATATATATATATATATACACATACACACATTCATTATCTATTAGGGTCGCGGGGGGGGGTTCCCCATGCCCATCCAGGGGAGAACGTTTCGGGCGCTGGGCAGATACACCCAGGACGGGACACCAATCTATCGCTGGGCACACACTCACACAGACACACACACACTCTATATGGGGCAATTTTGAGAATTCAATTAACTTGATCCATGTTTTTGGACTGTGGGAGGAAACCGGAGAACCCGGAGGAAACCCACACGGACACGGGGAGAACATGGAAACTCCACCCAGATGGGGATTCGAATGGGGAATCCCTACTGCTGAGAGGCGAATATTTGGGGCAATTTGGAGAATTTACTTGATCCATGTGGGAGGAGAACTGGAGAACCCGGAGGAAACCTCCACGCGCTAACCACTAAGCCACCGTGCCGTCCATATATATATATATATATATATATATATATATATATATATATATATATATATATATATATATATATATATATATATATATGGGTGCAGTTTCCATGTTCTCCCCGTGTCCGCGTGGGTTTCCTCCGGGTTCTCCGGTTTCCTCCCACAGTCCAAAAACATGGATCAAGTCAATTGAATTCTCCAAATTGCCCCATATAGAGTGTGTCTGAGTGAGTGAGTGTGTGCCCAGCGATGGATTGGCATCCTGTCCTGGGTGTATCTGCCCAGCGCCCGAGACGTTCTCCCCTGGATGGGCATGGGGAACCCCACCGCGACCCTAATATAGGATAAAGCAAAAGATATATGGAACTTACAATGGGTAACAGAAGCCACCCCCAAACTGTATTAAGCATAGCTAAATGATTAATTCAGTCCTACTGCCAATGGTTTAAAACAATCAAATATCAGAATTCAGTGATTAAGGGGTGTGTCCTAATACATTTCCTCCGAATAGGGTAAATAGGTAAATTGAATTCTAAAAACTGGATGAATTCTAAGACTAACATTACTGAAGTTTAAATAAAAGGTTTATGTGTAAATGGTTTGACTGGGATAAGACTGAACCCAGGCCTTTAGTCTCCTGAGGACATTTTTCACCAGATTGAGACGCCTCACGATGGTCATGATGATCAAGGTGCTCGTGTTTCTGTCTGAACATGAACATCAGGTCAAAAGGCACTGAGCCGAAAGCAAAATAATAATGACTTTTTTTTTTTTTTATCCGAAGCCGTCGCTCACGCAGCTTCAGCGGTCCGAGTGGGTGGTCCGGATGAAAGTCTGTGTGACCTTTTAACCTTTATGCTTGGATAGATTGCACCAAGGTCAGGTATTTGTTTGTGAAATTGAGTTAGGGGTCTGTGGATTCCCTTCAGTGACGCAGTGGAGCTTTTTAATTTCTAATCTGCAACAGAAGCTGAGTAGGCAGCTGATGGGGTATTGATCTCGAATCTTTAACCCTCATTGCTCCAGACGGTGCAATAATCACAGTGATTCGGTATTCTAACCCCAACCACCAAAGATTAATAATAATAATAATAAATAAATAAATTATGAATTAAAAAATATATAATATATATGAATATATATATATATATATATATATATATATATATATATATATATTCATTCATTCATTATCTTCCACTTTATCCTATATTAGGGTCACGGGGGGGGGGGGGGGGGGGTTCCACATGCCCATCCAGGGAGAACGTTTCGGGCGCTGGGCAGATACACCCAGGACAGGATGCCAATCTATTGCTGGGCACACACTCACACACACAGACACACTCTATATGGGGCAATTTGGAGAATTCAATTGAATCCATCTGGGTGGAGTTTCCATGTTCTCCCCGTGTCCACATGGGTTTCCTCCGGGTTCTCCGGTTTCCTCCCACTGTCCAAAAACATGGATCAAGTCAATTGAGTTCTCCAAATTGCCCCATATAGAGTGTGTCTGTGTGAGTGAGTGTGTGCCCAGTGATAGATTGGCGTCCTGTCCTGGGTGTATCTGCCCAGCGCCCGAAACGTTCTCCCCTGGATGGGCATGTGGACCCCCCCCCCCCCCCCCCCCCCCCCCCCACCCCCCCCCCCCCCCCCCCCCCCCCCCCCCCCGTGACCCTAATATAGGATAAAGTGGAAGATAATGAATGAATGAATATATATCTTCATATATATTATATATATTTTTAAATTCATAATTTATTATAATATTATTATAATTATATTATTATGAATTTATTCACTTTATCCTCTACCAGGGTCGCGGGGGGTTCCCCATGCCCATCCAGGGGAGAACGTTTCAGGCGCTGGGCAGATACACCCAGGACAGGACGCCAATCTATCACACGCACTCACTCACACAGAGACACTCTATATGGGGCAATTTGGAGAACTCAATTGACCTTGATCCATGTTTTTGGACTGTGGGAGGAAACCGGAGAACCCGGAGGAAACCCACGTGGACACGGGGAGAACATGCAAACTCCACCCAGATGGGGATTCGAACCGGGAATCCCTAGCGCTGAGAGGAGAACATGCTAACCACTAAGCCACCATGTCACCCGGAAATTATTTTCATTTTATTAACTTGTGTTTTTAACCCAGGCGTTGAAGTACATCGGGCAAAAAGTGCGGCGTCAGCGCATGTGGGGAGGACCCAAGAAAACCAAGATGGAGGAAGCCAGAGAGTTGCTTGCCTCCACCATCCTCACCCACGTCCCCGTGAGTAACACCTTTAATGGAAACACGACGGGCTTTTATTTAACTCGGCTTTGTTTCATTGGACGTCTTCGTGACGCGTTAGACTTACCTTTAATATCATTTCTGTTGGGTGTGGTTGCCAGGTGAAGGAGTTTAACTTCCGGGCGAAGTGCATCTACCTGGCTGTGATGGTGCGCAGGGTGATTCTCGCTCAGGGGAACAACAAAGTGGACGATCGGGATTACTATGGAAACAAGCGTCTGGAGCTGGCTGGTCAGGTAAAGCTCACTGACCCCATGTCTCGTGTCCTACACACTCACCGGCCACTTTATTAGATACACCTCCATGTTTCTACAGTTAATGTTCATGGTATCAGTTTTGGGCGGCACGGTGGCTTAGTGGTTGGCATGTTCTCCTCTCAGCGCTAGGGATTCCCGGTTCGAATCCCAATCTGGGTGGAGTTTCCATGTTCTCCCCGTGTCTGCGTGGGTTTCCTCCGAGTTCTCCGGTTTCCTCCCACAGTCCAAAAACATGGATCAAGTCAATTGAGTTCTCCAAATTGCCCCATATAGAGTGTGTGTGTGAGTGAGTGTGTGTCCAGTGATAGATTGGCGTCCTGTCCTGGGTCTATCTGCCCAGCGCCCGAGACGTTCTCCCCTGGATGGGCATGGGGAACCCCACCGCGACCCTAATAGAGGATAAAGCAGAAGATAATGGATGGACTAGGGATTCCCGGTTTGAATCCCAATCTGGGTGGAGTTTCCATGTTCTCCCCGTGTCCGCGTGGGTTTCCTCCGAGTTCTCCGGTTTCCTCCCACAGTCTAAAAACATGGATCAAGTCAATTGAGTTCTCAAATTGCCCCATATAGAGTGTGTCTGTTTGAGTGAGTGTGTGTCCAGTGATAGATTGGCGCCCTGTCCTGGGTGTATCTGCCCAGCGCCCGAAACGTGCTCCCCTGGATGGGCATGGGGAACCCCCCCGCGACCCTTGTAGAGGACAAAGCGGAAGAAAATGGATGGATGGGTATCAGTTTTATGGATTCTATAGATGGTCTTTGTAGTTCTACAGTTCCATTCTGTAGTCCATCTGTTTCTCGACGTACTCTGTTATTCCCTTTGACTTTGTTCTCTGATGACAATGGACAGAGCAGATATTATTAGGGTGGTGGAGGATTCTCAGCACTGCAGTGACCCTGATGTGGTGGTGTGATGTAATATATGAAGTTCCCTCCATCCATCCATTATCCTCTGCTTTATCTTATATTAGGGTCGCGGGGGGGTTCTCCATGCCCATCAAGGGGAGAACGTCTCGGGCGCTGGGCAGACACACCCAGGACAGGACGCCAATCTATCACTGGACACACACTCACTCACACAGACACACTCTATATGGGGCAATTTGGAGAACTCAATTGACTTGATCCATGTTTTTGGACTGTGGGAGGAAGCCGGAGAACCCGGAGGAAACCCGCGCGGACACGGGGAGAACATGGAAACTCCACCCAGATGGGGATTCGAACCGGGAATCCCTAGTCCATCCATTATCTCCCTCTTTATCCTCTATTAGGGTCGCGGCGGGGTTCCCCATGCCCATCCCGGGGAGAACGTCTCGGGCGCTGGGCAGATACACCCAGGACAGGGCGCCAATCTATCGCTGGACACACACTCACTCACACAGTCACACTCTATATGGGGCAATTCATAACATTTAATTAACTTTCAATCCATGTTTTTGGACTGTGGGAGGAAACCGGAGAACCCGGCGGAAACCCATACAGACACGGGGAGAACATGGCAACTCCACCCAGATAGGGATTCGAACCGGGAATCCCTAGCACTGAGAGGAGAACGTGCTAACCACTAAGCCCCCGTGCCGCCCCAGTATATGAAGTTTTTCCATGTAAATATATCCATGACTTGTAACTGGTGTCCCCACCTCTGCTGTCCTGTGTCCCGTGTTCATGGAACCCGTATTGTTGTCAGGTCTTTGTCTTAACACTGCCGGCGGTGTGAAACCGAACCGGCTTCCTCCCAATCCTTCATCTTTCCTTTTGTGTCCACCCTCTCTGTCCTTTATTAATACCTTCATTATTTGCTCGGTGCTTTGTTTGTCTCCCGCGTGTGTTGCCCACCCTGGTCCCAGCTTGCCCGCCTTTGTTAACAGTGGGGTTTGCAGCAGAGCGAAGACAGCCGTCCAATCCTGGCCTCGTCCAGTTCGGGCCTTTCTGGCTTTCATCGTCATCAGTATTATTATTACTATTATTATTATTATTTGCTGCAGCCACAACAAAAGCATAGCTGGCTTGACAGGAGAGATTGAGCTAATCCACCCGGCCGGCTCTGATAATGTAATTACCGCCGTCTTAAGTCCTTTAATTTCCCCCAACCAGACTTCTCTAGGGGTGAACTGTGTGAGAGAGACTAGCGAGCAATGCAGGGTCTTTCAATAGGGCTTACACACGTTCACACACACACTGCCAATCTTCTTACTCCACAATTACGATTCATTGACATTCAACTAATTGGCCCTGCTGTGCTGCAGAAGCTTAATTTCTTTATTAATTTCGGGACGGCTTACCCATTTAGATGTATGCTAATGTTCCCGCGTGGAGCCGAGCCCTCGATTGGAGGGGTTACATCCTGCAGAGAAAGCTGGAGATGTTGTGACAGACAGATGGTGTTAATAAAGTTGTACAGGGCACTAATAATTAATAATAATAATAATAATAATAATTAATAATAATAATAAGGGGCACGGTGGCTTGGCCTCTCAGCGCTAGGGATTCCCGGTTCGAATCCCCATCTGGGTGAAGTTTCCATGTTCTCCCCGTGTCCGCGTGGGTTTCCTCCGGGTTCTCCGGTTTCCTCCCACAGTCCATAAACATGGATCAAGTCAATTGAGTTCTCCAAATTGCCCTGTATAGAGTGTGTCTGTGTGAGTGAGTGAGTGTGTGCCCAGTGATAGATTGGCGTCCTGTCCTGGGTCTATCTGCCCAGCGCCCGAGACGTTCTCCCCTGGATGGGCATGGGGAACCCCACCGCCACCCTAATATAGGATAAAGCGGGCGAATGAATGAATAATAATAAGGGTCGCGGAGGGGTTCCCATGCCCATCCAGGGGAGAACGTTTCGGGCGCTGGGCAGATACACCCAGGACAGGGCGCCAATCCATCGCTGGGCACACACTCACTCACACACACACTCTATATGGGGCAATTTGGAGAACTCAGTTGACTTGACCCATGTTTTTGGACTGTGAGAGGAAACCGGAGAACCCGGAGGAAACCCACGCAGACATGGGGAGAACATGGAAACTCCACCCAGATGGGGATTCGAACCGGGGATTCCCTAGTGCTGAGAGGCGAACGTGCTAACCACTAAGCCACCGTGCCAAACACTATATGGGGCAATTTAGAGCATTCAATTGATCTTGAATCTATGTTTTTGGACTGTGGAAGCCATCCTGCCGCCCAATACAATGATTTATTCATAAATGAATGAATGAATAATAATAAGGGTCGCGGAGGGGTTCCCATGTCCATCCAGGGGAGAACGTTTCAGGAGCTGGGCAGATACACCCAGGACAGGACGCTAATCCATCGCTGGGCACACACTCACTCACACAGACACACTCTATATGGGGCAATTTGGAGAACTCAATTGACTTGATCCATGTTTTTTGGACTGTGGGAGGAAACCGGAGAACCCGGAGGAAACCCACGCGGACATGGGGAGAACATGGAAACTCCACCCAGATGGGGATTCGAACCGGGGATTCCCTAGTGCTGAGAGGCAAACGTGCTAAACACTAAGCCACCGTGCCGCCCGGCACTAATGATGGCCAGATGTGTGGGATAGGCCCTAAAACCCCTCGTGGGCTTGTTTTCTGTGTGGCAGCTTCTGTCGCTGCTGTTTGAGGATCTCTTTAAGAAGTTCAACTCCGAGCTGAAGAAGATCGCCGACCAGATCATCCCCAAGCAGAGAGCCGCCCAGTTCGACGTGGTGAAGCACATGAGGCAGGACCAGATTACCAACGGCATGGTGAACGCCATCTCCACTGTGAGTGCTGAAGGAACCTCGGAAAGTTCATCCATTCATCCATCCATCCATTATCTCCTGCTTCATCCTCTATTAGGGTCAATTTTTGGGGGCTGGGCAGATACACCCAGGACAGGGCGCCAATCTATCACTGGGCACACACACTCTCACACAGACACACACTTAAACACTATATGGGGCAATTTAGAGCATCCAATTGATCTTGAATCTATGTTTTTGGACTGTGGAAGCCACACTGCCGCCCAATACAATGATTTATTCATAAATGACGCCACAATTTCCATCCATCCTTTATCTTCCGCTTTATCCTCTAGTAGGGTCGCGGAGGGGTTTCCTATGTCCATCCAGGGGAGAACGTCTCGGGTGCTGGACAGATACACCCAGGACAGGGCGCCAATCTATCACTGGGCACACACTCACTCACACAGACACACTCTATATGGGGCAATTTGGAACTCAATTGACTTGATCCGTGTTTTTGGACTGTGGGAGGACACTGGAGGAACCCACGAGCACACATGGAAACTCCACCCAGATGGGGATTCGAACGGGGAGTCCCAGCACTGAGAGGAGAACATGCCAACCACTAAGCCACCGTGTTGCCAAAGAGAGTTCATATGGATTAAATTTGGGTATTTTTACCCAATAAATGATTCCTTTTGTCCTTTCAGGGGAACTGGTCTCTGAAGAGATTCAAGATGGACAGACAGGGAGTAACCCAAGTGTTGTCACGTCTGTCCTTCATCTCGGCTCTGGGCATGATGACCCGCATCTCCTCCCAGTTCGAGAAGACGAGGAAGGTGAGCGGGCCGCGCTCCCTACAACCCTCGCAGTGGGGTATGCTGTGCCCTTCCGACACCCCTGAGGGAGAGGTAAGTTCTCATGGTGTTGACAGGTGTGTTTCTGGCTCCGATGCCGTTATTAGAGCTTTATAAGTACCGTATTTTCCGGACCATAAGGCGCACCTTACTATAAGGCGCAGTCTGAATTAGGGACTCTATTTCTGTACGGTACTTATTCTGTACGGCAGCGTATTATAAGGCACTCGCTAAAACATACCATCTACAAGAAAAGTAAAGGATGCAAAACGCTGATTTATAATTGAAGTTTATTCTACTACTTGATAAAACACACATTATTTTAATCTCTTCTCCCACAAATCCATCAAAGTCCTCGTCTTCTGTCTTACAGCAGAAACCTCAGCCCAGGCGTCCACAATCCATTCACAGACGGTGGCGTAACTCGCCCCGCCGCCGCCTCCCGAGTTTTAGTAAACGTGTGTTCGCTGTCTATCATCCATCGCTCCCACTCCGCCCGCAACTTTACTTTAAACGCCCCGTTAACACCAATGTCCAGCGGTCGGAGTTCTTTGTTTAATCTTCCTGGAATGACCGCAAGCTTCGAATTAATTTTCTTCACTCGGCTTTTCTGTGAGATGAGCGTGCATGGAGTCACAGATCAGCAGGGCGGCGATGTGTGGGGAAAAAAAAACACCCGGTCGCACAACAATACTTTTATAGATTTTGGAACTCCGTACACGTATAAGGCGCACCGGATTATAAGGCGCACGTCCGATTTCTGGGAACATTTTAGGCTTTTAGGTGCGCCTTATAGTCCGGAAAATACGGTACTTGACAAAACACACTATTTTTAATCACTCTTCTCCCACAAATCCATCAAAGTCCTCGTCTTCTGTCTTACGGCAGAAACCTCAGCCCAGGCGTCCACAATCCATTCACAGACGGTGGTGTAACTCGCCCCGCCGCCGCCTCCCGAGTTTTAGTAAACGTGTGTTCGCCGTCTATCATCCATCGCTCCCACGCCGCCCGCAACTTTACATTAAACGCCCCGTTTACGCCGATGTCCAGCGGTCGGAGTTCTTTATTCCTCTATCCTCCTGACTGTCCCCACTGCTCGCCTTACCACCATGGGGTACAGAGCTTTCAGCCACTCTGCTCCCCAACTTTGGAACTCTTTACCACCTGACATAAGACACATCACCTCACTTTCACAATTCAAATCCGCACTCAAAACTCACCTGTTTAAACTGGCCTTCTCCATCTGATCATTGTTTTTATTTTAACATACTTTTAATATGTTGTGTGTTCTATGTCTTGTTTTTATTTTATGCTTATTTGCACTTTTGTACGGTGTCCTTGAGTGACAGAAAGGCACCTATAAAATAAATGTATTATTATTATTTATTTAATCCTCCCGGAATGACGGCAAGCTCCAAATTCATTTTCTTCACTCGGCTTTTCTGTGAGATGAGCGCGCATGGAGTCACAGATCAGCAGGGCGGTGATGTGTGGGGAAAAAAAAACACCCGGTCGCACAACAATACTTTTATAGATTTTGGAACTCCGTACACGTATAAGGCGCACCGGATTATAAGGATTATAAGGCGCACGTCCGATTTCTGGGAACATTTTAGCCTTTTAGGTGCGCCTCATAGTCCGGAAAATACGGTACTTGACAAAACACACTATTTTTAATCTCTCTTCTCCCACAAATCCATCAAAGTCCTCGTCTTCTGTGTCTGAATTAAAAAGCTGGTTCTCTATCAAGCACTCCGGGTTCCCTCTCATCGATGTCCGAGTCCGTCTCGTCTCCGGGCGGCCGTTCGGCGACGAACGGTCACGGCAGAAACCTCAGCCCAGGCGTCCACAATCCATTCACAGACGGTGGTGTAACTCGCCCCGCCGCTGCCTCCCGAGTTTTAGTAAACGTGTGTTCACCGTCTATCATCCATCGCTCCCACGCCGCCCGCAACTTTACTTTAAACGCCCCGTTTACACCAATGTCCAGCGGTCGGAGTTCTTTATTTAATCCTCCCGGAATGACGGCGAGCTCCGAATTAATTTTCGGTCGCACAACAATACTTTTATAGAATTTGGAACTCAGTACACGTATAAGGCGCACCGGATTATAAGGCGCACGTCCGATTTCTGGGAAAATTTGAGGCTTTTAGGTGCACCTTATAGTTTGGTAAATACGGTACTCCTAGTGGAGTCTTCTCTGGTATAGGCTTGTGGACTGGTGAAGAACTTGGCCCTGATGACGCACATCACCACCGACATGGAGGACGGACCCATCATCAAGCTGGCCTTCAACCTGGGAGTGGAGGACGTGAACCTGCTGTGTGGAGAAGAGCTTTCCTACCCCATGGTCTTCATGGTTTTCCTGAACGGTAATCCAAACACATAGGATCTTTCTACTCACTGGATTTTTACAGACCTCTGAGGTTGAGGTCATTGTGATATGAGTCTCTGAGAGTCTTAACAGGATGAAAGCGGTCTGATAACACTAAGCTTTATTAATGTGGCTGTGCAGGTAACATCCTGGGTGTGATCCGCGATCACAGCAAGCTGGTGAGCACGTTCAGACTGATGAGGAGAGCTGGCTTTATTAACGAGTTCGTGTCCATCTCCACCAACCTGACGGACCGCTGTGTGTACATCTCCTCCGATGGAGGACGTCTGTGCAGGTATGCAGCCTCAGGAACAAACCTCATACCTGATCTGTGGGGGTCCTGATCTTTAAGTTCAAGTTATTTGTTATAGCGCGCTTTTTACAACAGTACGTTGTCACAAAGCAGCTTTACAGAATGAAAAGCCTTTAAACCCCCAAGACAGTGGCAAGAAAAAACTCTGTTACCGTATTTTCCGGAATATAAGGTGCAGTCTGAATTACGGGGTCTATTTTTGTATTTGACCCACGTATAAGGCGCATATAACGGACTCTATTTCTGTACGGTACTTATTCTGTACGGCTCTGTATTATAAGGCACTCGCTAAAACATACGATCCACAAGAAAAGTAAAGGATGCAAAACGCTGATTTATAATTGAACTTTATTCTACTACTTGATAAAACACATTATTTTAATCTCTCTTCTTCCACAAATCCATCAAAGTCCTCGTCTTCTGTCTTACAGCAGAAACCTCAGCCCAGGCGTCCACAATCCATTCACAGACGGTGGCGTAACTCGCCCCGCCGCCGCCTCCCGAGTTTTAGTAAACGTGTGTTCGCCGTCTATCATCCATCGCTCCCACGCCGCCCGCAACTTTACTTTAAACGCCCCGTTTACTGCAATGTCCAGCGGTCGGAGTTCTTTATTTAATCCTCCCGGAATGACGGCGAGCTCCCAATTAATTTTCTTCACTCTGCTTTTCTGTGAGATGAGCGCGCATGGAGTCACAGACCAGCAGGGCGGCGATGTGTGGAAAAAACCACCCGGTCGCACAACAATACTTTTATAGAATTTGGAACTCAGTACACGTATAAGGCACCGAAAAATTTAGGCTTTTATAGTCCGGAAAATACGGTATTTAGTTATTTTAAGGAAGAAACCTTGGGAGGACCAAGACTCTGTGGGAGACTCATCCTCCTTGAGCAGCCAGGCAGCATCAACAATGTAGGACAGCTATGTACACAGTGTCGAGATCGAGTGACTATATTTAACAAATGGAAAAACTCTAACAACTGGAGAACTATATGTGAGTCCATTAAGGGCGTCCTGCAGGACCACCAGTCCAATTAATATCCAGGTTCCAACGTCGTAGCCGCAGTACTTCGGCAGAGCCATGGATGAAGGGAATAGAGGAAAAGGGACAGACTACAGGCGACAGTGGCAAGGAAAAAACTCCCTGTTATGTTGTTATTTAAGGAAGAAACCTTGTGAGGACCAAGACTCAGTGGGGGACTCGTCCTCCTTGATCGGCCGGGCAGCAACAACAATGTAGGACAGCCATGTCCAGATATTTAACAACTGGAAAACTATGAGTCCATTAAGGGGGTCCTGCAGGACCCATCCATCCATTATCTTCCGCTTTATCCTATATTAGGGTCGGGGGGGGGGGTTCCCCATGCCCATCCAGGGGAGAACGTTTCGGGCGCTGGGCAGATACACCCAGGACAGGGGGGCAATCCATCACTGGGCACACACTCACTCACACAGAGACACTCTATATGGGGCAATTTGGAGAACTCAATTGACTTGATCCATGTTTTTGGACTGTGGGAGGAAACCGGAGAACCCGGAGGAACCCACGTGGACACGGGGAGAACATGGAAACTCCACCCAGATGGGGATTCGAACCGGGAATCCCTAGCGCTGAGAGGAGAACATGTTAATCTCTCAGGACAGGGCGCCAATCTATCGCTGGGCACACACTCACTCACACAGAGACACTCTATATGGGGCAATTTGGAGAACTCAATTGACTTGATCCATGTTTTTGGACTGTGGGAGGAAACCGGAGAACCTGAAGGAACCCACGTGGACACGGGGAGAACATGGAAAATCCACCCAGATGGGGAATCGAACCGGGAATCCCTAGCGCTGAGAGGAGAACGTGCTGACCACTAAGCCATCCTGCAGGACGGCCAGACCAATTAATATTCAGGTTCCGACCAGTATTCGTCATGGCCGCAGTGCTTCGGCAGAGCCATGGATGAAGGGAATAGAGGACAAGGGACAGACTACAGGCTAGAACCACAAAGTCCAGTTATATAGTAGGTGGAGCTGATAAAACAGTGTGTTATGTGAACCCTGCAGTCCTTGTGACAGTGCTGTGGTTCTGCTTCTTTATGCTCTGAGAACCGAATCACAGTGGAGTCTGATGGAAGCTGCCGATTCGCTGTAGACTTTGATGTATGCGTCTGATTTTATCTGCATGTTGCGCGTAGCGTCTGTGTCTGATGGCGAGTCCGATAGCCGACGTGCATTCAGCTCTGATTGTTTTGCGTCCTGCCAGGCCCTACATCATTGTGAAGAAGGGACAGCCGGCTGTGAAGAACAAACACATAGAGGAGCTGTCTCAGGGCTACAGGTGCACACCACCCCCTCCACCCCCTGCACCACCTCCACCACCTCCACCCCCTCCACCCCCTCCACCACCGGACTGCTCATTGATTCTGAATGAGGAGCCCGTTTGTATCTGTGCATGTTTTATAGTGTTATTATTTTTCATTCATTCATTATCTTCCGCTTTATCCTCTATTAGGGTCGCTGGGGGGGGGGTTCCCCATGCCCATCCAGGGGAGGACGTCTCGGGCGCTGGGCAGATACACCCAGGACAGGACGCCAATCTATCGCTGGGCACACACTCACTCACACAGACACACTCTATATGGGGCAATTTGGAGAATTCAATTGACTTGATCCATGTTTTTGGACTGTGGGAGGAAACCGGAGAACCCGGAGGAAACCCACGCGGACATGGGG
The DNA here is from genome assembly GCA_019802505.1 of Corydoras sp. C115. NCBI lineage: Eukaryota > Metazoa > Chordata > Actinopteri > Siluriformes > Callichthyidae > Corydoras > Corydoras sp. C115. The sequence continues at coordinate 182,137 of JAFMOC010000288.1, forward strand.
AGAACATGGAAACTCCTCCCAGATGGGGATTCGAACCGGGAATCCCTAGTGCTGAGAGGAGAACATGCCAACCACTAAGCCACCGTGCCGCCCATTCATTAGTTATTCATTCATTCATTCATTCATTCATTATCTTCCGCTTTATCCTATATTAGGGTCGCTGGGTGGGGGGGGGGTTCCCCATGCCCATCCAGGGGAGAACGTCTTGGGCGCTGGGCAGATACACACCAGGACAGGACCAATCTATCGCTGGGCACACACTCACTCACACACACACACTCTATATGGGGCAATTTGGAGAACTCAATTGACTTGATCCATGTTTTTGGACTGTGGGAGGAAACCGGAGAACCTGGAGGAAACCCACGCGGACACGGGGAGAACATGGAACCTCCACCCAGATGGGGATTCGAACCGGGAATCCCTAGTGTTGAGAGGCGAACATGCCAACCACTAAGCCACCCTTATAGTGTTGTGTCTGTGTGTTTATGAAGAGCCTGGTTTTATCCTCCCGCCTCCTTATCTTTTGGGTAAACGTGACTCTTGTTTTGTGCAGGAGCTTTGAGGACTTTCTGCATGAAGGCCTGGTGGAGTATCTGGATGTCAATGAGGAGAATGACTGCAGCATTGCGCTGTATGAACACATGATCACTAAGTGAGTTGACGTCCCTCTGGCAGAACTTTGTTACTGTTGGGTGAGAGGTTGTGGGTTCATGCTGATGTTTATATTTGGGTTTTAGAGCCACGACTCATTTGGAGATTGAGCCGTTTACACTGCTGGGGGTTTGTGCTGGTTTGATCCCTTACCCCCACCATAACCAGTCCCCCAGGAACACCTACCAGTGCGCTATGGGGAAGCAGGCCATGGGTAAGTGCACGGTCCATCATGTCCGTTTTAGAACCCTGGTACTGGTCCAGCTTTCACACATGCTTGAAGCTGCACAGATCTACTATAGGATTTAAATCGGCACACTCATTTACTTACCAATCCTTTAGGTGGCGTGCAGCCCGACTTTTTAACCAGCCCAAGTGAACTCATGTCCCTCCATCACTCATGTCCCTCCATTGGCTCCCTGTAGCTGCTGCATTCAGTACAAGTCACTGACTCTGGCCTACAGAACCATTTCTGGATCTTCCCGCTCCTACCTTCACTCTATCTTTTCAAAATACACTCCGACTCGTTCACGTCGCTCCAGTAATGAGCGCCGCCTGGTGGTTCCACCTCACCGAGGAGCTCGTTCTCACTCCGTGGCGTTCACCACTGCAAAATGGTGGAACGTTCTTCCCAACTCTGTCCGTAAGGCAGAATCACTAAAGAGTTTTAAGAAACTACTGAAGACGCATCTCTTTAACAAATAACTTAAATAAAAAAGATAAAAATAAAAAAAAAAGGTGGGGGGGCCGCAGCATCGAATAAAATTGATGATTTTATAGTGTAGTTGGTTTTCTGCATTCTGTTCTCATTTGTAAGTCGCTTTGGATAAAAGTATCTTCTAAATGACTAAATGTAAATGTGTTAGGGTCGTTGTTGTGCTGGAAGTAACCCTCTTCTTGCTCGTTGTCAGCTGGATGAATGTAGTTCCCATCTTCTCCATAGTTCCTATTGTAGACAAACAGAACCATAACATAATATCCACCACAAAACTTGTTGGTAAATCTTCAGAATGTTTTAGGACCTCAAATTAAATATGTCATCAAAAAGCCCCCATATCCTATAAAGCATGGTGGTGGCAGCATCATGTCATAGTTTTTTTTTAATTTTTTTATTATTATTATTTTTTTTTATTGTTTGGTTTATCCAAGTTCTTGCATCCGTCTGCTATGAAATGAGGTTCTCATTCCAGCGACCACCCTAACCATCCAGAACTTTGAACTTGATTCTCTGCGACGGCCCTTTTTAAGGATTAAATTGTTTATAGTTCTAAAGAAATGTATTTAAAGTTGTACACTTTTGTAATAGAAATGAGAATTCTGTAAGAGTATAACGATTTTCTTGCCGCTCTAATCCTCATTAAGTGGATTTGAGTTCCAATACATTCACCACTAATCTTATATTCTATATCCTTCATTCACACAGACGCACTTAAGTAAGTCTGGGTGTTTTTGCATGGACATCAAACATTGCCTGTCAGCATGGGCCATTTTTCGTGTGTGTGTGTGTGTGTGTGTGTGTGTGGCAGCGAAAGGCCACTAAACACAATCTCTGAGTGTCATTAGCCATTCATTGTGCCCTGCTCAGTGTGTGTAGAGGGTTAGTGTGCTCAGCTGCACCAGAGAGCGAGCGAGAACACACACCGCTTCCCCTGGTTACCAGAACCACTCCGACCCCCACCGCCACCACGGCCTTTTCACAAAACCACCGGGACGGCGGCTACACTGGGCCCAATATCCTCGCCCTTGTCCGTTTTGGGGTTTTCTGCGAGCGCCCCATAGATGTGCAAATCTCTCTGTGTGTCTCAGGACCCATTTTCACCCCGTGTGCTTGTACCCTGATTGTCAAGTAATAGCTCCTGACAAATGTCGAGGCCTCGAGGGACACCCGCTATTCTTTCATAACTCTGCCCGTGTGGATTAAGGAGGTGGCCCTCTCTCAGCCTGCCACTGATACTGTCACTCCACATGGGCTTCGGTGGACCTACTTGAGCGTGAGGAGGCAGGTTGTGTGGGAGACGTGGACACGTGTTTCATAAAATCAGAAAGAATAAACTGTTTGAAGTCAGTGTTTATAATGCTGTGTAGGGGTTTGTATGGGGGTGGGTATGGCGGTCTATATATAAGGTTTGTATGAGGGTCGGCATGAGTGTTTGTATGGGGGTCGGTATGAGTGGTCTGTATGAGGGTTGGTGTAAGAGTTGGTGTGAGGGGTCTGTATAAGGTGGGTTGATATGAGATACGTCACATGGCTATATGGTGGTCGGTGTGAGGGGTCGGCATGAGGGTCTGTATGGGCATCGGTATGAGTGGTCTGTATGAGGGTTGGTGTAAGAGTTGGTGTGAAGGGTCTGTATAAGGTGGGTCGATATGAGAAACGTCACATGTCTGTATGAGTGGTCTGTATGAGGATTGGTGTAAGAGTTGGTGTGAGGGGTCTGTATAAGGTGGGTCGATATGAGAAACGTCACATGGCTATATGGTGGTCGGTGTGAGGGGTCGGCATGAGAGTCTGTATGGGCGTCGGTATGAGTGGTCTGTATGAGGGTTGGTGTAAGAGTTGGTGTGAGGGGTCTGTATAAGGTGGGTTGATATGAGAAACGTCACATGGCTATATGGTGGTCGGTGTGAGGGGTCGGCATGAGGGTCTGTATGGGCATCGGTATGAGTGGTCTGTATGAGGGTTGGTGTAAGAGTTGGTGTGAAGGGTCTGTATAAGGTGGGTCGATATGAGAAACGTCACATGTCTGTATGAGTGGTCTGTATGAGGATTGGTGTAAGAGTTGGTGTGAGGGGTCTGTATAAGGTGGGTCGATATGAGAAACGTCACATGGCTATATGGTGGTCGGTGTGAGGGGTCTGTATGAGGGTTGGTGTAAGAGTTGGTGTGAGGGGTCTGTAAAAGGGGGGTCTATGAGAAACGTCACATGGCTATATGGTGGTCGGTGTGGAGGTCTGTATGAGGGTCGGCATGAGTGTCGGTATGAGCGGTCTGTATAAGGTTGGTTAATATGAGAAACGTCACTATATGCTATATGGTGGTCAGATGTTAGGGGTCTGTATGATGAGGATTGGTGTAAGAGTTGGTGTGAGGGGTCTGTATAAGGGGGGGTCGATATGAGAAACGTCACATGGCTATATAGTGGACGGTGTGAGGGGTCGGTCTGAGGACCTATGTGAGGGCTCTCTATGGAGTTCGGTATGAGGAACGTCACATGGTTCTATGGGGATCGGTATGAGGGGACCGTCAGTCAGTCTGGGTTATTTCCGGTCACCTTCCTCCCTATGTATGTTGTCCATCAAATGAAAAGAGCAGCGCTGAAGGAGAACTGCTTTTAAAATGGGGTGTGGTAGCTCAGTGTTGGTGTTGGGGTGTTGGGCTATCAATCTGAAGGTTGGGGGTTCAAATCCCAGGTCCACTGAAGTTACCAGTGTGGGTCCTTGAGCAAGACCCTTAACCCTCATTGCTCCAGGGATGTTGTGATGAACCCTGTGCTCACCTTGTAAGTCGCTTTGGATAAAAGCGTCCAATAAATGACCAAAATATGTAATGTAAACGTAAAGGAATCTTCTCACACAGGAACTATTGGTTACAACCAGAGGAACCGCATCGACACGCTGATGTACCTGCTGGCGTACCCACAGAGACCCATGGTGAAAACCAAGACCATTGAACTGATTGACTTTGAGAAGCTGCCTGCGGGACAAAACGCCACGGTGGCAGTGATGAGCTACAGCGGTTATGATATTGAAGATGCTCTGGTCCTAAACAAAGCCTCTCTGGACAGAGGTAAATAGTCCTGCCCCGCTGACCTCCTAAAGGGTGCTTGGTTTGCAGTGGTACTGAATCATTAGATGAATGAAGCCATTTTAAACCAAGGGTTGCCGCGCTAATGAAACTCTTTCCTTACTTCAGGTTTTGGCAGATGTCTCGTGTACAAAAACGCCAAATGCACGCTCAGACGTTACACCAACCAGACCTTCGACAAGGTGATGGGCCCCATGCTGGACGCAGAAACCCGGAAGGCCATCTGGAGACACAGTATCCTGGATGCAGACGGGATCTGCTCCCCCGGTGAGCAGCCTGGTTTGAACAACAGGAAGCCTTTAACAGAATCAGAAATGATCCAAACGTTTAATGCTGTTTAAAGCCCCAAATGCAGATCGAAGTATTTATTTAGTGAGCGATCGTTTATTTAACACTGAACTATTGATTAATGAATGATTTTATCATTTTTCTGCAGTTTTATCTATCAGTTTTATTACAATTATTTGTATAGTTTTTTTTAACTTGTATTGTGTATGGCACGGTGGCTTGGTGGTTGGCATGTTCTCCTCTCAGCACTAGGGATTCCCGGTTCGAATCCCCATCTGGGTGGAGTTTCCATGTTCTCCCCGTGTCCGTGTGGGTTTCCTTCGGGTTCTCCGGTTTCCTCCCACAGTCCAAAAACATGGATCAAGCCAATTGAGTTCTCCAAATTGCCCCATATAGAGTGTGTCTGTGTGAGTGAGTGTGTGCCCAGCGATGGATTGGCGCCCTGTCCTGGGTGTGTCTGGCCAGTGCCCGAAATGTTCTCCCATGGATGGGCATGGGGAACCCCACCGCAACCCTAATAGAGGATAAAGCGGGAGATAATGAATGAATGAATGTATTGTGTATTTATTTTTTTCTTATTTAATGCAAGGTGTCCATCATCAGAGGATTTCACTGCTTGCTGTACTGTGTAAAACTATGAATGTAACAAATAAGGGTTAAAAAAATGGGTTAAATGGGTTAAAAATGCATTCTCTGTTTTTTAGGAGAGCGAGTGGAGAACAAGCAGGTGCTGGTGAATAAGTCCATGCCTACTATCACTCAGACACCACTAGAGGGCAGTACTCAGCCAAACCAGCCCCAGTACAGAGACGTTCCCATCACGTGAGTGTTGTTTGAATGCAAACTTTAATATGGGCGAAAGTTTGTGGGCATTTAACCCTTACCTTAGTGACTCCCAACCTTGTGACGTCATCAGGGTGTTAATTTATGCTTTTAGTGGATTATATAATTTTGCACAGTTAATGTTAAAATCAGGCGGCACGGTGGCTTAGTGATTACGTTCGCCTCTCAGCACTAGGGATTCCCGGTTCGAATCCCCATCTGGGTGGAGTTTCCATGTTCTCCCCGTGTCTGCGTAGGTTTCCTCCGGGTTCTCCGGTTTCCTCCCACAGTCCAAAAACATGGATCAAGTCAACTGAATTCTCCAAATTGCCCCATATAGAGTGTGTTTGTGTGAGTGAGTGTGTGCCCAGCGATGGATTGGCGCCCTGTCCTGGGTGTATCTGCCCAGCGCTCGAGACGTTCTCCCCTGGATGGGCATGGGGAACCCCCCCACGACCCTAATAGAGGATAAAGCGGGAGATAATGAATGAATGTTAAAATCAAATTAAAGTTTATTTCCGTCCATTCATTCATTCATTCATTATCTTCCGCTTTATCCTCTATTAGGGTCGTGGGGGGGTTCCCCATGCCCATCCAGGGGAGAACGTTTCGGGCGCTGGGCAGATACACACAGGCGCTTTTATATGGTTGGAAATATGAAAGAACTGTTTAAAAGAATCCCATCAAATAAAATAATTTGCTTTTTGGAAGCCATTCGAATAAAGACACAAAACCTGCCAATATGCTGCTGATATGGCATTTAACCCAAACAAACAATCAAAAAAAAAAAAATTAAAAATCATAGTGGGGCGGCACAGTGGCTTAGTGGTTGGCATGTTCTCCTCTCAGCCCTAGGGAATCCCGGTTCGAATCCCAATCTGGGTTTCCATGTTCTCCACGTGTCCATGTGAGTTTCCTCCGGGTTCTCTGGTTTCCTCCCACAGTCCAAAAACATGGATAGAGTCCATTGAATTCTTCAAATTGCTCCATATAGAGTGTGTCTGTGTGAGTGAGTGAGTGCCCAGCGATAGTGCCACCCTGTCCTGGGTCTATCTGCCCAGCGCCCGAGACGTTCTCCACTGGATGGGCATGGGGAACCCCACCGCGACCCTAATAGAGGATAAAGCGGAAGATAATGGATGGATGGATGGAATACATGTAATGCAAAGATCTGATCTTAAATGTTTTAATTACCCTCAGTACACGTTGCTTTAGACTCCATGCTCGTTTCGTTCCCTCTGACAGGTACAAAGGTTCCACAGATTCCTACATCGAGAAAGTGATGATCTCCTCAAACGCTGAAGACGCGTTCCTGGTGAAGATCCTGCTCAGACAGACGCGCCGGCCTGAGATAGGAGACAAATTCAGCAGCCGTCATGGCCAGAAAGGTACAACAATGCTTAGCATGGTATTACACCCCCCCACCCACCCACCCACACACACATACACACACACACGCACACCTCTCTGAGTGGCTGAAGTGAAATACTTTTACTCCTACCAGGACCGTAGATCAGTGCTTGTTATTCTCCTACAAGTGCAGTGTGTGTGGGGGGGGGGGGGACACCCCCTCCGTACCCCACCACTCCCAACATGTATTCACTTTCAGGGTGCTGCTCTTCACCTTTTTTTCGAGGGCCGTTTTTCAATTAATTAGCCTTTTGTCCCGAGGCAGACTATGCAAATTTATTACAGCAGCGCTGCTCCTGGGAAAAAAGTGTTTACAGGCCTCATTGTTTGCGCGCACCTCCGCTGAGAGCGCACCGCCATGATGGTTTAATCAGAGCGCTAACTGGCGCCATGCATAATTCACTCATTTCATTAACTGAGCTTGTTCACGGGCTCCTCCCCACTGAGAGGGGTGCACTCCCAACAGCCCGAAATGATTTACTGCTCTTTTTAAAAGCGGGTCTTTAGGAATGTGAATGTAACCTGGATCCAGAACTACGGCACAGTCACAGCACAGTCACCGTGCAGTCACTGGGTCTTTAGGAATGTGAAGGTGAAACCTGGATCCAGAACTAAAGCACAGTCACCGTGCAGTCACCGTGCTGTCACTGGGTCTTTAGGAATGTAAAGGTGAAACCTGGATCCAGAACTATGGCACAGTCACCATGTAGTCACCGGGTCTTTAGGAATGTAAACGTGAAACCTGGATCCAGAACTTCGGCACAGTCACCGTGCGGTTACCAGGTCTTTAGGAATGTAAAGGTGAAACCTGGATCCAGAACTTCGGCACAGTCACCGTGCGGTTACCAGGTCTTTAGGAATGTAAAGGTGAAACCTGGATCCAGAACTATGGCACAGTCACCACACAGTCACCGTGCAGTCACCGGGTCTTTAGTAATGTAAAGGTGAAACCTGGATCCAGAACTAAAGCACAGTCTCTGTGCGGTCACCGGGTCTTTAGGAATGTAAAGGTGAAACCTGGATCCAGAACTAAAGCACAGTCACCGTGCAGTCACCGGGTCTTTAGGAATGTAAAGGTGAAACCTGGATCCAGAACTTCGGCACAGTCACCGTGCGGTCACCAGGTCTTTAGGAATGTAAAGGTGAAACCTGGATCCAGAACTACGGCACAGTCACTGCACAGTCACCGTGCAGTCACCGGGTCTTTAGGAATGTAAAGGTGAATTCTGGGCACAGTCACTGCGCTGTCTCTGTGCAGTCACCGGGTCTTTGAGCGGTGACTGTGCTGTAGTTCTGGATCCAGAATTCTCCCCTACATTCCAAGTTACTGTGCTGTGGATGTGCAGCCACCGGGTCTTTAGGAATGTAAAGGTGAATTCTGGGCGCAGTCACAGCGCTGTTGCTGTGCAGTCACCGGGTCTTTGCGCCCAGAATTCACATTTACATTCCCAAAGACCCGGTGACTGCACAGCAACAGCACAGTGACTGCGCCCAGAATTCACCTTTAAATTCCCAGTCACTGTGCTGTTGCTATGCAGTCACCGGGTCTTTGGGAATGTAAAGGTGAATTCTGGGCGCAGTCATTGCGCTGTTGCTGTGCAGTCACCGGGTCTTTGGGAATGTAAAGGTAAATGCTGGGCGCAGTTGCTGTGCAGTCACTGGGTCTTTAGAAATGTAAAGGTGAATTCTGGGCGCAGTCACTGTGCTGTTGCTGTGCAGTCACCAGGTCTTTGGGAATGTGAAGGTGAATGCTGGGTGCAGTCACCGCGCAGTTCTGTTCCTTCCATTAATTTGCATATCAATACAATACACCATGTGGGCAAAAGTATTGGGACACTCCCACATTACAGTGACTGGAGCTTCTATGATCTTTGCTAACTTGGTCCCCACTTTGCAGCTTTAAGTTCTCTACAAAAGAGAGAGTGTGTATTTATATTTTTTTAATTAGATCATTTGTGATGCCTTTTTGACTGAAAGACTGCGTCGCAATCCAGTTCCTACATCAGCGAGTGTTCTGCAGTGACCCTGACGTTCTCACGTTTCCAAAAGCTTCTGTGACCCTCCTCTTGTGCATCCAGCCAAAAGGAAGATGCAGAAATGGACATTCACAAAAATGTCGCAGAATCTGGCGTCTCAATGGGAATCTCGAGCCAGCGCAGGACGTCCCACGGTGCCCTGGTGCCAACTGTATTGGGCGACTTTCGCCGAGGTTTTGTCTGGTCCTGGTTTTCACCCTCCCCCATCTCGCTGCTCCCTGGCCCTGACCAGGTCCCACAGGCTCCGGTCAACAGAGCAGAATGGGTTAATTATTTACCGGTGACCCAAACACACAGACGTAAACACCCTGGCACTCGCTGGGCCGTGTTGGTGGGGCCCATTGTGTGAGCTGCCACTGTAGGGCTGTATGGAGTGTGATGGAGGGTCGTGGTCTCAAACTGCCGTCCTCTTTTTCTCCGCTGATTTCATGCCTCTTTTCTCCCTCACCCGCTTACTCTCTCACTTACTCACCAAATAAACTACAGGGGGGATGTTTTCAGACGAGCATGGTATTTTCTTTGAAAGTGCATCGCTTTGGGTTTTTCTGAGCGTAAAGTTCATGTGTAAAAAAAAAAAAAGAAAGTGACTAAATCAACAGTTTAATAAAGTATTATGTCCTCTGAGTGTAAAGGCCTAACAGTTGGAAGTTCAGTTGCTCCCTTCCACCCCTACGCTTAACAGTTGGTCACTTGTGTGTGTATGTGTGTTCCAGTAACCGTGTTACTAGAATCACTGGCATCACGATCCTTAGGTATGGTGGATATCTGCAAATGATTTAATTCGATGGGTTCTCTGTGGTGGCGGCACGGTGGCTTAGTGGTTTAGCATGTTCTCCTCTCAGCACTAGGGATTCCCGGTTCGAATCCCCATCTTGGTGGAGTTTCCATGTTCTCCCCGTGTCCGCGTGGGTTTCCTCCGGGTTCTCCGGTTTCCACCCACAGTCCAAAAACATGGATCAAGGTCAATTGAGTTCTCCAAATTGCCCCATATAGAGTGTGTGTGTGTGAGTGAATGTGTGCCCAGCGATGGATTGGCGTCCTGTCCTGGGTGTATCTGCCCAGCGCCTGAGACGTTCTCCCCTGGATGGGCATGGGGAACCCCCCCCGTGACCCTAATAGAGGATAAAGCGGAAGATAATGGATGGTTGAGCTCTCTGTTTTGTGCTGTGATCACAGGAGGTTCCAGAAGTCTAATCTCTCGACTTTTTTTTTTTTTTTTTTTTTTTTTTTTTTTTTTTTTTTTTTTTCCACCCCCTGCCCGTTTCGTCTCTTTTACAACTCGCAAATTGTCCGATGATGTGTGTGTTCTTGTAGAAAGACAAGTGCAGGGCAAACATTTGCACCCACACCCTGTGTCGGCTACTGTGTAGAACAGTTAGCACTCAGCTGCACCACTTTCATTGTTAGGGTGTCGACACCTGTCCTTAACAATAGTATTTGCACTTTCTTAGCCACATCAACCTTATTGCCCCATTATTTGCATTATTCATTCATTCATTATCTCCCGCTTTATCCTCTATTAGGGTCGCGGTGGGGTTCCCCATGACCATCCAGGGGAGAACTTTTCGGGTAGATACACCAGGACAGGACACCAATCTATCACTGGGCATACACTCACTCACACAGACACACTCTATATGGGGCAATTTGGAGAACTCAATTGACTTGATCCATGTTTTTGGACTGTGGGAGGAAACCGGAGAACCCGGAGGAAACCCACGCGGACACGGGGAGGACATGGAAACTCCACCCAGATGGGGATTCGAACCGGGAATCCCTAGAGCAGTCCTTATTTGCATTAGTCCTCCTCTAATCCATTATGGGTCCTGGTTCAAGGATGCTGGTAGCTGTTTTTTCCATATCAGTGTCACTGCAGCATTTAAAATGACCCACCACCCTAATAATACCTGCTCTTTGGAGGTTCTGATCATCAGAGAACCGTCAACAGAATGTAGTTGTAGAACCTTTTGTAGAAGGTCTGTCTGTATGTGGAACTGATACAGGGCATGGGCGTGGTAGCTCAGTGGTCAGGGTGTTGGGTTATCAATCTGAAGGTTGGGGGTACAAATCCCAGATCCACTGAAGTTACCAGTGTGGGTCCTTAAGCAAGACCCTTAACCCTCATTGCTCCAGGGGTGTTGTGAAGGGTAGAAGCAGGGTATTGAACCTGGTATTTGGTATAAATACAGTGTATTGATCTATTCCTTGTTTTACAGGGGTGTGTGGATTGATTGTCCCTCAGGAGGACATGCCTTTCTGTGACTCAGGAATCTGCCCCGACATCATCATGAACCCTCATGGATACCCCTCCCGAATGACCGTGAGTCTCAACCGGAAACATTAGAGTGGAACGCAGTTGGTTTATGATGTTTATAAGGATGCAGATGTGAGTTATCGATCATGGACAGGTCAGTCGACTTGGATTATTGACGATCGATGGGTCAGGGATCTGGTTAGAACCTCAGGAAGAGAAAAACTGGACGTTTGAGTCAAACTATCATTTTAAAATCCTTTAAGAAGATGCCGTTTGGATGTGAGGTTGGATGTTGGTTATCTGCAAATGATTTAATACAATGGGCTCTCTGTTTGGCGGCATAGTGGCTTAGTGGTTTAGCATGTTCTCCTCTCAGCGCTAGGGATTCCCGGTTCGAATCCCCATCTGGATGGAGTTTCCATGTTCTCCCCGTGTCCATGTGGGTTTCCTCCGGTTTCTCCGGTTTCCTCCCACAGTCCAAAAACATGGATCAAGTCAATTGAGTTCTCCAAATTGCCCCATATAAAGTATGTATGTGTGAGTGAGCGTGTGCCCAGCGATAGATTGGCGCCCTGTCCTGGGTGTTTCTGCCCAGCGCCCGAAACGTTCTCCCCTGGATGGGCATGGGGAACCCCCCCGCAACCCTAATAGAGGATAAAGCGGGTGATAATGGATGGATGGGTCCTGCAGGACCCTCTTATTGGACTCACATATAGTTTTCCAATTGTTAGTTTTTCCATTTGTTAAATATAGTCACCCGATCTCGACACAATATGAAGTTTCCATGTTCTCCCCATGTCCGTGTGGGTTTCCTCCAGGTTCTCCGGTTTCCTCCCACAGTCCAAAAACATGGATCGAGTCAATTGAGTTCTCCAAATTGCCCCATATAGAGTATGTATGTGTGAGTGAGCGTGTGCCCAGCGATAGATTGGCGCCCTGTCCTGGGTGTGTCTGGCCAGCGCCCGAAATGTTCTCCCCTGGATGGGCATGGGGAACCCCCCCGCGACCCTAATATAGGATAAAGCGGGTGATAATGGATGGATGGGTCTTGCAGGACCCCCTTATTGGACTCTTATTGTTCTCCCCCTGTCCGTGTGGGTTTTCTCCAAGTTCTCTGGTTTTTAATCACTCATGGACAGGTCAGTCGACTTGTATTATTGACGATCGATGGGTCAGGGATCTGGTTAGCGCCTCAGGAGGAGAAAAACTGGACGTTTGAGTCAAACTATCATTTTAAAATGCTTTAAGAAGATGCCGTTTGGATGTTGAGGTGAACTCAGTGGGGCCTCAGATAAAACCTGGTGTAAATAGAGGAAAAGGATTCATTCTTTCAGCGGCGGCGGGTCAAAGGTCTTCCGGCTCTTTCACAGGAGACTCCGCTGGGGTGCGCTGGACCGTGTCCGCGTCCATGATGTCACATTCTGCTGTTATTCTTTAGCTGTGGCGGTGGTGATGTCATAGTGGTGCTGCTTTGTTGTCTTTATGTCCTGATCTACCTGCAGGAGAAGTTCTCTGTATTGGGTACCGGTTCTCTGTGGTTCCTCCGTATTGCTTTTCAGAAGTGTATAACCCTGTTTTGTACTCGCAGTCCATTGTCTGTGTTCTTTTACCCCCTGGAAGGTTGGGAAGCTGATCGAGCTCCTGGCTGGGAAAGCCGGCGTGCTGGATGGACGCTTCCACTACGGCACGGCTTTCGGAGGGAGCAAAGTGAAGGATGTCTGTGAGGACCTTATTCGCCATGGTTACAACTACCAGGGCAAGGACTTTGTCACATCTGGCATCACTGGGTAAAGACGTCTATCATCATCATCATCATCATCATTATGAGGATCTTCATTCATCCATCCATTATCTTCTGCTTTATCCTCTATTAGGGTCGCGGGGGGGTTCCCCATGCCCATCCAGGGGAGAACGTTTTGGGCGCTGGGCAGATAGACCCAGGACAGGGCGCCAATCCATCGCTGGGCACACACTCATTCACACATACACACTCTATATGGGGCAAATTGGAGAACTCAATTGACTTGATCCATGTTTTTGGACTGTGGGAGGAAACCGGAGAACCCGGAGGAAACCCACGCGGACACGGGGAGAACATGGAAACTCCACCCAGATGGGGATTCGAACCGGGAATCCCTAGTGTTGAGAGGAGAACATGCTAAATACTAAGCCACATGCCACCTCATTTATTAGTTATCCTTTCATTCCTTATCTTCCGCTTTATCCTCTATTAGGGTCGCGGGGGGGTTCCCCATGCCCATCCAGGGGAGAACGTCTCGGGCGCTGGGCAGATACACCCAGGACAGGGCGCCAATCTATCGCTGGGCACACACTCACTCACATACACACTCTATATGGGGCAATTTGGAGACTTGATCCATGTTTTTGGACTGTGGGAGGAAACCGGTGAACCCGGAGGAAACCCATGCAGACATGGGGAGGACATGGAAACTCCACCCAGATTGGGACTCGAACCGGGAATCCCTAGTGGTGAGAGGAGAACATGCTAACCACTAAGCCACCGTGCGGCCGAAACTGGAAACATTATAAAGATTAATGTGAAAGTTTAGTTTTTCTGGGTAATTTGCATGTTCTCCTTAATCAGGTCTTTAGAAGGCGCTAAATTTCCCATGAGTGGACTGTGTGTCTCAATATGTTTATTTAGAGACACACATTCCTACACTACAATTACAATCTTTAAATTACCTGACTGAGGAGAACATGCAAAAGTTTCCCAAAAACCCAGGATATTCTAGCTAAAAGGCAACACTGCTCGCCTCAGACTCTCCTGTAGGGGACGATGTTTACATTGCTCTCATTTAAATGAGGTTCTTTAAATTAATGCATGTAGAATTTTGGAGGAATGTTCTAACTGAGGGCGGCACGGTGGCTTAGTGGTTAGCATGTTCTCCTCTCAGCACTAGTGATTCCTGGATCGAATCCCAATCTAGGTGAAGATTCCATGTTCTCCACGTGGGTTTCCTCCGGGTTCTCCGGTTTCCTCCCACAGTCCAAAAACATGGATCAAGTCAATTGAGTTCTCCAAATTGCCCCATATAGAGTGTGTCTGTGTGAGTGACTGTGTGTCCAGCGATGGATTGGTGTCCTGTCCTGGGTGTATCTGCCCAGCGCCCGAAACGTTATCCCCTGGATGGGCATGGGGAACCCCCCCGCGACCCTAATAGAGGATAAAGCGGAAGATAATGAATGAATGAATCAATCAATGTTCTAACTGAAGTGCACTTCACCTGTTCCCTTGGGATCTAGTGAATCTCTGGAGGCGTACATCTACTTCGGTCCCATTTACTACCAGAAACTGAAGCACATGGTGCTGGATAAGATGCACGCCAGAGCTCGGGGCCCGAGAGCCGTGCTCACCAGGTAGGAGGCGACGGTGTAGGGCCATCGTGTGTTCAGTTCTGATGCATCAGCTGACTCGGCATCTTCGCGTGCACAGGCAGCCTACCGAGGGCCGCTCGCGAGACGGCGGTCTGCGTCTGGGAGAGATGGAGAGGGACTGTCTGATTGGATACGGGGCCAGCATGCTGCTGCTGGAGCGTCTGATGATTTCCAGCGATGCGTTTGAGGTGGACGTGTGCGGCCAGTGCGGCCTGCTGGGATACTCTGGATGGTGAGGATGATGTTCCGTGTATGTGGGAACACACGCCATGTCTGTTTTCTGTTGGTTTGGATTGAATTGTAACGTGGGCCAGTAATAATAAAGCAAGAAGATACGAGAGGACGTGCATTATTGTGAATAAATCACAAGAAAGACGTATATCGGTACTCCGCTATGGATTGTGGCTAAAAACACGTCTTTCCTGTGATTTATTCACAATAATGCACATCCATCCATCCATCCATTATCTTCCGCTTTATCCTCTTCTAGGGTCGCGGGGGGGTTCCCCATGCCCATCCAGGGGAGAACGTTTCGGGCGCTGGGCAGATACACCCAGGACAGGACACCAATCTATCATTGGGCACACACTCACTCACACACACACTCTATATGGGGCAATTTGGAGAACTCAATTGACTTGATCCGTGTTTTTGGACGTTGGGAGGAAACCGGAGAACCCGGCGGAAACCCATGTGGACACGGGGAGAACATGGAAACTCCACCCAGAATAGGATTCGAACCGGGAATCCGTAGTGCTGAGAGGAGAACATGCTAAACCACTAAGCCACCGTGCCGCCCATAATGTACAACCTCGAGTCCCTTTTTGCTTTTATAAAATGGTACCAAACTTTCTATAATTCAAAAACGAGGTTTGATTTATAAATATGTTTATTGAAAGCAAAATCGTTAATAAACTTCTGTGACGTAATTGAATCCGTTTTTATTCGAGTGAACGCAAATCGCAAACTAATTTTAAATATTACAAAAAAATAGTCAAATAAAAGTTTCTCTAACGATAAAGTGGCCAAATTATAGAACGCAATTAAAAAAATGTATTATATATCACGCATTGATATAGCTAGGGATTCCCGGTTCGAATCCCAATCTGGATGGAGTTTCCATGTTCTCCCCGTGTCCGCGTGGGTTTCCTCCGGGTTCTCCGGTTTCCTCCCACAGTCCAAAAAACATGGATCAAGTCAATTGAGTTCTCCAAATTGCCCCATATAGAGTGTGTCTGTGTGAGTGAGTGTGTGCCCAGTGATAGATTGGCGCCCTGTCCTGGGTGTATCTGCCCAGCGCCCGAGACGTTCTCCCCTGGATGGGCATGGGGAACACCCCCCCCCCCCCCCGACTCGGCCAATCAGATTTAAGTAGCGGAACTGCCCGTTTTATCATAATAAATATAACCTGGTTGTATCTCCGGTGACCTCCCTCACGTCTCACGTCTCTGTGTTAATGTACCCAGGTGCCATTACTGCAAATCGTCCTGCCACGTCTCGTCCCTGCGCATCCCCTATGCCTGCAAGCTGCTCTTCCAGGAGCTGCAGTCTATGAACATCGTGCCTCGTCTGAAACTGTCGCGCTACAACGAGTGAGTGCGCTCAGTCTGTCGCTCAGTCTGTCACTCGTCTGTCGCTTGTCTGTGACTCTGTCGGTTGATGCGTTTAACGCCGGTGTTCGATGGAGGTCTCTGTGACGTCGCTCTGATTCGAAGGTGGTCACTTTATGTTCGAATGATCTGTTTGATTTGACCTCAGACTCCAACGTCAAATGTATGTATGTGTAATAAAGCCTTTTCTTAAATGAAGCACGTCTGGCTCATGTTTTCATTTCAATGTCTTCCTTTCGATATGGCAGACGTGAAAATCGTTAATAAACTTCTGTGACGTGATCGAATCCGTTTTTTCAAGTGAACGCAAATCACAAACTAATTTTAAATATTACAAAAAAATTGTCAAATAAAAGTTTCTCTAATGATAAAGTGGCCAAATTATAGAACGCAATTCCATCCATCCATTATCTTCCGCTTTATCCTATATTAGGGTCGTGGGGGAGGGGTTCCCCATACCCATCCAGGGGAGAACGTCTCAGGCGCTGGGCAGATACACCCAGGACAGGATGCCAATCCATCGCTGGGCAGACACTCACTCACACACACACTCTATATGGGGCAAATTGGAGAACTCAATTGACTTGATCCATGTTTTTGGACTGTGGGAGGAACCCGGAGGAAACCCATGTGGACACTGGGAGAACATGGAAACTCCACCCAGATTGGGATTCGAACCGGGAATCCGTAGTGCTGAGAGGAGAACATGCTAACCACTAAGCCACCGTGCCGCCCATAATGTACAACCTCGAGTGCCTTATTGCTTTTAGAAAATGGTGCCACTACTGCAAATCGTCCTGCCACGTCTCGTCCCTGCGCATCCCCTGCGCTACAACGAGTGAGCGCGCTCAGTCTGTCGCTCAGTCTGTCGCTCGTCTGTAACTCCGTCGGTTGATGCGTTTAACGCCGGTGTTCGATGGAGGTCTCTGTGACGTCGCTCTGATTCGAAGGTGGTCACTTTATGTTCGAATGATCTGTTTGATTTGACCTCAGACTCCAACGTCAAATGTATGTATGTGTAATGAAGCACGTCTGGCTCATGTTTTCATTTCAATGTCTTCCTTTCGATATGGCAGACGTGAAGATGAGGAGAGAAGAGAAATGAGGTTGTTGCAGGAACGATGGTTCGGAGACAAAGTTAGGGAGGTAAGCTGGAGGGTTCTATTGGCAGAAGGATGCTGAGGATGGAGCCTCCAGGTAGGAGGTGGAGAGAAAGCCTAAAGAGGAGGGTTATGGCTGGGATAAGTGAGGGCAGGGCGGCACGGTGGTTAGCACGTTCTCCTCTCAGCTCTAGGGATTCCTGGTTCGAATCCCCATCTGGGTGGAGTTTCCATGTTCTCCCCGCGTCCGCGTGGGTTTCCTCCGGGTTCTCCGGTTTCCTCCCACAGTCCAAAAACATGGACATAAACATTTATTAGTGGATCCTCTATTGGTGCAAAAATGCCACAGAAAGGACAAAATCTATAAAATATGTCTTTGTATGTCATAGAATAAGGATAACCTTTAGTCTACGCTGCTACCTTTAGTCGTGGTGGAGACATGGTGGAGGACCAGGGTGGTTGAGAAAAGGTGGGATGGACATAATCCCAAAACTTTAGTGGGATGGAGATCTCTGCACCATGGGGACCTCATACTATGTTTTTAGTGCAAAAATGCCACAGAAAGGACAAAATCTGTAAAATATGTCTTTGTATGTCATCGAATAAAGATAACCTTTAGTCTACGCTGCTACCTTTAGTCGTGGTGGAGACATGGTGGAGGACCAGGGTGGTTGAGAAAAGGTGGGATGGACATAATGCCAAAACTTGTTTAGTGGGATGGAGATCTCTGCACCATAGTGGACATCATACTATGTTTTTAGTGCAAAAATGCCACAGAAAGGACAAAATCTGTAAAATATGTCTTTGTATGTCATAGAATAAAGATAACTGTATGCTGCTACCTTTAGTCTTGGTGGAGACATGGTGGAGGACCAGTGTGTTTGAGAAAAGGTGGGATGGACATAATCCCAAAACTTTAGTGGGATGGAGATCTCTGCACCATGGGGACCTCATACTATGTTTTTAGTGCAAAAATGCCACAGAAAGGACAAAATCTGTAAAATATGTCTTTGTATGTCATAGAATAAAGATACCCCAGCATGCTGCTACCTTTAGTCTTGGTGGAGACATGGTGGAGGAGCAGGGTGGTTGAGAAAAGGTGGGATGGACATAATCCCAAAACTTGTTTAGTGGGATGGAGATCTCTGCACCATAGTGGACATCATACTATGTTTTTAGTGCAAAAATGCCACAGAAAGGACAAAATCTATAAAATATGTCTTTGTATGTCATAGAATAAGGATAACCTTTAGTCTACGCTGCTACCTTTAGTCTTGGTGGAGACATGGTGGAGGACCAGTGTGTTTGAGAAAAGGTGGGATGGACATAATCCCAAAACTTTAGTGGGATGGAGATCTCTGCACCATGGGGACCTCATACTATGTTTTTAGTGCAAAAATGCCACAGAAAGGACAAAATCTGTAAAATATGTCTTTGTATGTCATAGAATAAAGATACCCCAGCATGCTGCTACCTTTAGTCTTGGTGGAGACATGGTGGAGGACCAGTGTGTTTGAGAAAAGGTGGGATGGACATAATCCCAAAACTTTAGTGGGATGGAGATCTCTGCACCATGGGGACCTCATACTATGTTTTTAGTGCAAAAATGCCACAGAAAGGACAAAATCTGTAAAATATGTCTTTGTATGTCATAGAATAAAGATACCCCAGCATGCTGCTACCTTTAGTCTTGGTGGAGACATGGTGGAGGAGCAGGGTGGTTGAGAAAAGGTGGGATGGACATAATGCCAAAACTTGTTTAGTGGGATGGAGATCTCTGCACCATAGTGGACATCATACTATGTTTTTAGTGCAAAAATGCCACAGAAAGGACAAAATCTGTAAAATATGTCTTTGTATGTCATAGAATAAAGATAACTGCATGCTGCTACCTTTAGTCTTGGTGGAGACATGGTGGAGGACCAGTGTGTTTGAGAAAAGGTGGGATGGACATAATCCCAAAACTTGTTTAGTGGGATGGAGATCTCTGCACCATGGGGACATAATACTATGTTTTTAGTGCAAAAATGCCACAGAAAGGACAAAATCTATAAAATATGTCTTTGTATGTCATAGAATAAGAATAACCTTTAGTCTACGCTGCTACCTTTAGTCGTGGTGGGGACATGGTGGAGGAGTAGTGTGTTTGAGAAAAGGTGGGATGGACATAATCCCAAAACTTGTTTAGTGGGATGGAGATCTCTGCACCATGGGGACCTCATACTATGTTTTTAGTGCAAAAATGCCACAGAAAGGACAAAATCTGTAAAATATGTCTTTGTATGTCATAGAATAAAGATAACCTTTAGTCTACGCTGCTACATTTAGTCGTGGTGGAGACATGGTGGAGGACCAGGGTGGTTGAGAAAAGGTGGGATGGACATAATCCCAAAACTTTAGTGGGATGGAGATCTCTGCACCATGGGGACATAATACTATGTTTTTAGTGCAAAAATGCCACAGAAAGGACAAAATCTGTAAATATGTCTTTGTATGTCATAGAATAAGGATAACCTTTAGTCTACGCTGCTACCTTTAGTCGTGGTGGAGACATGGTCGAGGACCAGGGTGGTTGAGAAAAAGGAGGGTCATATATGCAGCGTGCTAGAAAACATCCTTTTACAACTCGTGTCTCTTATTAGGGTCTCATTAGCTCGGACAGGTGCAGCCGTCTAAAAGGGACGATTTGACACCCCCGCGCTGTATCAGCGAGTCACTGTCAGTGGCCATTCTCCCAATCAAAGGCCAGCACAGTAGCTTGGTGGGTGGTGTCATGCTCTGAATGGTGGAGGTTTTATTAGTGTTAACAGAATCAGTAAAAGGAAGGTGGTCAACACCACAACAAGCTCTTTCTGCAGTGTTGTCACTTTAACACTCAATCAAGGGAGCATTCACAGCCTTCTGAATTCGATCTCCAACCCGTCCTGGCATCCTGACCCTAAAAAGGAACCTCCAACCGGCATCTCCATCACATGATTACTGCAGGACACTTCTACACGGAGTAAATTAAGGATCCTGTAAGAGGAGGGTGGAGGTGGAAACAAATTAAAAGCTGTATGTTAATAATTGGCAGCACGGTGGCTTAGTGGTTGGCATGTTCTCCTCTCAGCGCTAGGGATTCCCGGTTCGAATCCCCATCTGGGTGGAGTTTCCATGTTCTCCCCGTGTCCGCGTGGGTTTCCTCCGGGTTCTCCGGTTTCCTCCCACAGTCCAAAAACATGGATCAAGTCAATTGAGTTCTCCAAATTGTCCCTTATATAGTGTGTCTGTGTGAGTGAGTGTGTGCCCAGCGATGGATTGGCGCCCTGTCCTGGGTCTATGCCCAGCGTTCTCCCCTGGATGGGCATGGGGAACCCCCCCGCGACCCTAATAGAGGATAAAGCAGGAGATAATGAATGGATGAATGTCCATAATGTCCATTGCAGGCCACAGTTTAGTGTTTTGTAGCAAACAGGAGCACAAACTGCATTATTGCCAAATGGAATGGAAGGTTATGAAGCTTTGCTCTTTATCTGGCTGATGGTGGATCAGCCCAAGCCGACACCTAGCCTTCTCCGTCGTCAGAGTGGAAGCCAAAAGGCAATCACGGCATTCTTTCCCTCTGCGAGGTCTTGAGCGGAGGGAAGGCTCTTCCTCCATTGGTAGTGTGGGCAGCGGTTCAACCATAATCCTCCTAGTGCTCTCTCGCTCGCCCTCTCTTCCACTTTCTCTCCCTCTCTCTCTCGCTCTCTCTCACCCCCATGGTTCCATTCATATTCTAATCACAGCTTTCCCCTCTGCAGTTCGCAGGCACTCCATCAGAACCCTCCGTGCCTCAGGCTCTACACTTTTACTTCCCTCTTTTGTGGCCGACGCTCTCCTCCCAGCACACTAAACTAAGGTTGGTACAAGCACACATTGCGGGAGGGGGGCATCCCAACACCGTCTACCAACTTTAGAAAGATTCGACACCGTACTACCATCCTGAGTGGGTTCCGATGAACTAATACGGAGACAAGGTTTAAAAAAAAAAATGTGGATATTTATATTCCTGTCTTTCTTTAAATCATGCTGCAAAATGATATGACTTCACCAAAGGTTTTTGGAGGTGTTCTGAACCGGTCCAAAAGTGGCCCTTGCGTGAAGAACTTTAAAACTTTTAGGCTGTGTGTGTGAGAGAGAGGAGACCAATGGAAAAGGGATGGGGGGGGGTATGAAAACGTATTAAATGCTATAATGGGAGATGGGGAGGCCACAGTTCTGGGATTGCGTAGATCTAAGCCTCTTTTTTTCTAGGGAGGGAGCTTTTCTTATTCAAAACAGCCCCACAAAAGACTTCCAGTGAGCCTTGCCACATCCCCATCTGACTCGAAGCCATTCATCAGCCTGCCGAGCCTATCAATGACATGTCCCCCATCAGGGCTCCTATAAAATCAGCCCCTTTCCCATGAAACATCAGCAAACATTTTGACGGCTCTGGCTTTTCCCCCCTCCTGATTTCTGGAGTCTCTGACCCCCACTGCACCCCCTTCCTTCACGTCTTCGACCTCACCCTCGGCACCCCCCACCCTCCGCCTCTCCTCCAGCATCACCACCACCATCTCTTTGCACTCTTACTCTCACTTTAGCCGCATCGTATGCCTCTCCACCGCAGGCAGAGCTTTGGAACAGTTTGAGGGTCCCGAGGAGGGGAAATCCTGCACTGAGCCATTTTGGAGGTCTGGGAACCCTGCGTTGGAAGAGGATGCTCTGTGAATTGCTGGAGGAGCCGGATATGGATTCCACAGGTTGGTTGTTTCTGCAATGTCCACTGGATGCTTGGGCTGGATGAAGGTTCTGGAGTCTTCAGACTTAAGAAATACTTTCAAGTGTTTGCGATTTTAAAAAGCTCCATTACAGACAAGCGGGTTAATGGTTTTTGGTATTTTTTGGAGTTTACATGATGTTATGTAAAAAATAATCCGAACCCTTAACTTTTTTAATCCACTTTTACAGACAGTTTACATTTAATCCGTGATCCATAGATTAAAATGCGTTTATTAGCTAAACTAATCCGAATTTTATAAGTTGGTGGGAGAATTAAGGACGTTTAAGGCCCTGCTGCACCTGCTGTTCACATGGCGTTAGTTTTATGGATTAAAAGCTTAAACCTTAGACTTTAAAGCAACTTAATATATAAACTTCGCTCTGAAGATCGGGTTTTAATGCTTTATTACTTATTTTTTAAAATAAGTCTAATTCATTCAGCATTTTATTTAGCTTTTTATTTATAAAGTTGTTTATGGTTAAAAGCTTTAAAGTAACATGGAGCTTGTAGTTTGATGTATTGGTATAAATCACCGTTTTTAGGAAAAATATATAATGTAAATACTTTCCTATATTTTAACATAATTAGAGCGTCTTTAGGAAAACATTAGCGATTCCATGAGTTCCGTGCGACATCCCTGATCTGCGATGCGTCTCGGCTTTAGATTGGATTTAATCCAATTATTTGGTTCTCTTTAAGC